>QZGG01002116.1:0-12500 GCA_006409495.1 Sedum album | reverse complement strand
GGTGTAAATTCAGAGATGGATAAAATTGCTTCTTACCCTTATTTTTATGTAAAGGATCTAGTAGGTCGGGTAGCTTCTGCTATCTTTTCTTCCATTTGGATTTTTTATGCTCCTAATGTTTTGGGGCATCCCGACAATTATATACCTGCTAATCCGATGCCCACCCCGCCTCATATTGTGCCGGAATGGTATTTCCTACCGATCCATGCCATTCTTCGTAGTATACCTGACAAATCGGGGGGTGTAGCCGCAATAGCACCTGTTTTTATATGTCTGTTGGCTTTACCTTTTTTAAAAAGTATGTATGTGCGTAGTTCAAGTTTTCGCCCGATTCACCAAGGAATATTTTGGTTGCTTTTGGCGGATTGCTTACTACTAGGTTGGATCGGATGTCAACCTGTAGAGGCACCATTTGTTACTATTGGACAAATTTCTCCTATAGTTTTCTTCTTGTTCTTTGCTATAACACCAATTCTGGGACGGGTTGGAAGAGGAATTCCTAATTATTATATTTGAGACTGATCACACCCGAAAAGTGAAAAAAGCTGAATAAAATTATTTACAAGCGGATAAGTTTTCTAGTTTCATAGAAGGCTTACCACTCTATCTAGTAATAGGTCTCGTATTCTTTTTCGTATTTGAATGCTTACCTATAGGTTAAACAAGCTCTTTCATTTCTTAGCTATGTTACCTTGAATCAAGTCATAAAACTTACTGGAAGTTGGTAAGCGCTTTAATCCTTTTTAAAGAAGATGAGAACTGAGCTCTTGTAAAAAATCAATGCTTTTATCCGACGCCTACTCTTATATGTGAGTACTGCTAACGAATAACTCTCTTTATTTTATGTAAGTAAGAATTTTTGAGTTTTTCAATAGAGAAATGACAAGCCTGTAACTTAATTTTAACTACAATGGAGGGTGCTAAACTCTTAGGTGCTGGCGCAGCGACTATTGCATTAGCAGGTGCTGCTCTCTGAATTCTGCTAACTGTCTAGCCCCCTATGTCGACTTAAAAGTCGATGTATCAATGTTCCCAAGAGTAGCATCAAACGGCAAGCCATGCTTAAAGCTAAGAGCTAGAAGAGAAAAAGGCGGGATCTAATTGATTGCTAAACGGAAAGAACGATCTCTGTCGAAGATTCTCATTATGAATCTATAACCTGCCTAGCTCTCTTCTTTTTGAAGTAGGTATGATCATACGTTGAGGTAAGCTAAGTAGGAGTTACCTTTGGAATGCGAGAAGATGGGTCTTATAGTCTCTGGCTTGTAACCTTAGCTGTTGAATTCTTTATTACCTGTTGTCATTTGGCGAGAGCTAAGCCGTATAATAGGTATGAACTCGGTGTCTGGCTAAGACCTAGAGCTAGGGAAGTCTTCTTCTTATTCTTATCGAGTGTTACCCCGGCCACAACCCTTGGGGTATTAAACTAGTCTGCTTTCAACATTGGAATAGGATCCGGCATTGGTAACTCATTCCGATAGCGCTTACTTAGATGCTTTCTTCGCCGATGCAGCTAACTACTTATCTTCATTCTTTGTCTAATCCTAGCGTAGCAAAGCCCCCTCTTTGGGGCTCATGACCCGGGGTAAAAAGGGGCGCACCCTCTTTCATTCAAAGCCCTTATAGCTGGAAGCTCGTCCGCTTTCCTTTAGTAAAAGGGGGCATCTAACCCAACTAAGTCCGATAACAGCTATTTAGGGCTCTTAAGTAGATCTACCTAATGCGCTACTTAAGTATTGGGGCTTTAGCTCGGGAGTGCTCGGCATCTAACTAGCTCTCGATCTTGACCCGATTCGTCGAATCTATTCCTTGTATGGCTTAGCGGGAGTTGGAGCTGTTGGGCCTCCCCCGAATAAGAAGCCCTCTTGCCGGGCTTATAAGGAGCCCCCTGTTCCGGATTCACAACGAAAGTCAGAATTTATGAGCCCCATTCTTTGGTTTAACCTGAGGGTCTGCTTAACCTAGAGCTCTTTGACTGGAATATTCCTTCAAAATGAGGCAAGCAAACAGATGAATTAGACAAGACGCAAGGGAATAAAGAATATCCCGTTCCCCAACCAACTCCCCGATCTCTCAGCCCTTGTGGCCAAACAAAGAAGACTTCCTTCTTTTCGCATTCCGAGGGCAAAGAAAGCAGATGAGTCCCTTCCCCTGGGATCAGTAGCTCATGGCAACAGGAAAGAATTAGAATTCTATGGTTACACTCCTAAAGCAGCTAAGCAACATACGCCTTTCGACGAAGATTCGTTACCGCAAGTAAATTGAATCAACTTCTCCAATTCCATCACATATAGATTAGATGCAAAAACAAGCATTTTTTTCTTTTTTTAGTAACTATTGAATGATTCCTGCCCTAATGTTGTCTTCGATCTCCAAGGCGGAACTCTTCACCTTCGGTGGCCGACCACTGCACAATAACCGGAGTTATGTGACTAAGGTACCTGGCTCGAAGGTTACTCGGTTCTCTTTAGCTTCGTCCCCTTAGATCAAAGACGACTCACATATAAAAAGAAAAGCGGAGGCAGGGTTCGAACTTGCTAAACCCATTTTTTTGAAACAAAGTAGCATCCTAGGTCTCGGACATTGCTCACTGTGGAGTCCTTGGATTCGGTTAAGCCCAACCCTAAGTGAAGTCTAAAATAAAAGATCTACTCAAGCAAAGCGGGCCGGACATTCAATTTACTAAACTAAAAAAAAACAGCCGCTTCCCTTGTAGTCGTCAGCTTGTTCTTGACAGATCCCACCGGGTGTTCATAATCTGGAGTAAAAGGATTCGAACCTTTGCATGCCGGTACCAAAAACCGATGCTATTATCTATGGCTCGAAGTGAATGAGGAATGATTGAACTTATGGAATCTGGCTATCGAGACTCGCCATAAATTTCGAAGGTTGGAGAGGGCTTTCGCTCTCGACCGAAAACGAAGGACAATCTTAAAAATCTGAATTGCAACAAAATCATTTTATCATATGATTTGCTAAAAAGTACATAACATATGTTACATTACATTGGAAGCAAATCCATATCCTTATACTTAGGCTTCCAAGCAATACACTTATCATGAATCTGTGTCTCTCGATTCCAAAAACAAGGACCATCCGGTCTTAATTTCCAAGAACAGACACAGCCATTATCCATGCACATTAGAGAATGATGTTTATAATGAAACCCATCAAAATATTCTACCTTTCCATTCCATCTAGCAGAACAATAAAACAGAGTGGTTGCAAATATATTCGGCCAAACGTTAAATTTGTAAGCTTGGTCGGGTACGAGGTGGTGAACTCCTAAGTCATCATCGGCTGACTTGCAATGAACATCAATTTCTATTCCAGGTCCGATACCATTAAAAATTTCGATATAATATTTCGGAAAAGGATGTTTGCAAGCCTGACTGAGATTCACATTTAAAAAACAAAGAAAAAGAACTAACGCGAAAGCACTCTTATAAGTACCCATTGGATCTAGTCGATGAATTTATGCATCTTAGTAGTGCATTTCAAGTATTTATATCTTAATTGATCTTTCAAGTTTGAGTATGTAAAGAGTATTATTAAAAATACTATTGGAGGTTATGTCAAAAAAATCGATTTCGAATTGATGAGTGGTTATGTCAGAAAAATTCGAAAAGGTAGATTCGTTAAAATTGACTATTGGAGGGTGATTTTCGACAAAAAATCCTTTAAAATAACATGATATCAACTATTTTTACAATTTTGTTAATGTTGTACAATACTTTTCACAAATTCAATACTGAACAATGGAAATTCACATTACCTCATAAAAGTGAATTTTACATAAAGTTTGATGTAAATATAAATTGCAAAAAGGTTTGTCAAGCGATACAATGTTTATTTTTTGAGAAAAAATCGTAAGATTGTCGAGATCATTGAATAAGCATTATTACTTTTTTTGAAAAATTGATCAAGGAAAGGACAATTCTCAGGCCAATTACTGTTCCCTCTATCCTATCACGCATAACCCTTATTCTGCTCCTAACAAAAATTGAACCATTAATTCCAATGGTAACAATTAATATTCCGACTCTTGCCAAATGAACTAACCTCTGATGAATTAATAATCATTATTGCCTCGGTAGTCTTAACTTTGGAATCTGAATTCAAGGATCATTTATTTGATCCATTGATATCATTACATTAATCAATTCGTTCCCATTGCGAGACCCTACTATAAAAACCGGATTCAGATCCAGTGCTGCAACAGCTATTTGCAGCGACCCGAAACTACGTAGTTTTGGTAAAGAGTTCATCCAAAACTACTTAGGATTATAATAAATAACATCAAAGTGATGTCGTTTTGGTCCTCGCAGCAAATAGCAGCGCTGCACCGGATCCGGATCCATAAAAACCATGCAAATACATTTCAATAAAAAGTAATAATTCTTTAAAAAGATATAAATGACATATGTTTGATTCATTTACATTAATCAATCAAAAGCATAAAGAGTTTAATTTCAACTTTAATCAATCAAAAACACTAAAGAGTTTAATTTCAACTAGTTATTCGCGCCAACAGAGTGGTGCTCAGAACCAGGGTTCGAACCCTGGCCACACCACTTTCCTTCATATTTTTCTAAGGCTTCATTCCTCCCGTCCGCGCGCGTGGAGGCTGTTTATTCTTCTTGCCTGTGCGTGGAAGTTGTTGATTTGATGCTCTATGGATGCTCATTTCTTCCCCCGTAAGAGGAGAGAGACCTTGGATATTGATGGATGATTGAAGTTCATTGGTGGTAGTGCCTAGATGGCTTGTGTGTTCAAAGTACTAGTTGTACTAGATGAATATGTAATATCTTGTACTCAATTGTAAACCCACCCATAAAAAAAACTAGTTATTCGTGCCCAGACTTTTATGCATTTATTTGATTTATTGAATATATTAAATTCAACTAAAGTATGATATAATAATTATAAATGAGGGTAAATGTACTTTAGGAAAGAAAATAGGACTTCATTAGTAATCTTTATATATAGTAGAGATTTGATGTATAAGCATTAATGCATAAATCATATTACCTTCTAGAAGTGACTTACACATAAATTTTGATGTATATATAAATCGCAAAAAAGCTTGTCAAGCAATACAACATCTACTTAATATTTTAAAGAAAAAATTGTAAGATTAATGAGGTCAATGAATAAGCATTAATGACTTGGTTGTCTTAACATTGGAATCTAAATTCGAGCATCATTTATTTTATACATTGATTACATTTATCAATCCATTCTCATTATTTGATCCATTGAAATGATTACATTATTAATCAATCAAAAGCATAAAAGAGTTTAATTTCAACTAGTACTTTGTGCATAGATTTTTGTGCATACATTTGATTTATCAAATATATTACATTTAAATAGAGTGTGATATGAATAAGTGAAAGGTTTAGGGGGACAAACATCTTTCGAAAGACGAAAGGACATGATTTCAATCATTGATTTTTATCAATCCAACAGTTGATATTGATAACTGTCAATCACCAACAGCCCATGTTTTTTGTAAATTCAACCGCTCAATTAATTAAAAACCAACTTTAATCTCAACCGTTGATTTAATCAAATCAACGACCAAAATTACTTGCTTATATTTTACTAAATCCTAACTCGAAATAATAATTATAAATCGGGTGGGAGGATTTTAAGAAAAAAAAACCTGAGTTCATTAATAGACTCTTGGTGCTTTATATATAACAGAGATATTTGGCTTATTCATAAAAATACATTAATTTTCCAAATATAACCCTTCACATTTCAAATCTTAATGATAAAGAAAATTCGAATAAATTTTCAAAAACTTAAAATTCATAACTAAAATATTTCTAAAAAACAGACCAATAATTACTATTTAATGACTGATAATGGATCATAAAGAAAAAAAGAACTGAATCCATTCCTAATTTAATGAAAAGAATTACATATCCAAGATAATATCAATCAAAAAGTAAGGACAGATAAGGATACTCTAAAATAATGCCAGTAAATTGATGTTTAATAGAACAATCCATGCGCCAACAGAGTGGTGCTCTGTTGGTTGAGGAACCTGACAAAGGAACCTCAGGCCAGGGTTCGATTCCTCAAATTTTTCTGAGGCTTCATTCCTCCCGTCTGCATTTTCATTAGTAACTTATTGTTTAACCTCTAATCATTTTCGTAGCTCTCTTGTAGAGTAAATGTAGTACGATGTCGTAGGACATGCACGTGCCGTCATGTGCGCAAACAATGCTTAGAATTAGATTTTTTACTAATCTCAATAATCCAAAAATCATATGACATATCATAACAATTAACAAATATAAATAATTTAATACAATTTAAAAGCGGGAAATAATTAATTAAATAACAAAAAATATATAAAAATTGAAACCGGCACATGGCGATCAGTTGACGACGCCGTTCACACACTTAAACCTCATTTAACAACCGCCTTCTTTCTCCCACTCTAACTCGCTTGCTTAAATCCATTACGATCGGAAATCTCCGATTCGAATTTGATTCCAATTTCGGAATTTAGATTAGTTTGCTAACTTGCGCTTTGCTGAAATCTCACGGTTCGGATTTGTTTGCGTGTGTTTCTTCCGGACGACAGTTTGCTTTGCGGTTCTGGCGTGGTTTCAGGATTCTGCGGTTGAGTTGCGGTTTTGTTGCGATCATTTGAAGGTAAACTGATGAGTTGTTGTTGTTGAGTTTCGATAGTTGAGCAGGTGAGTTTAGACTTTAGGGATTTGTTGAGGGTTTGAGAAGAGCTGGAAAAAATGTGATGTTGTGTAATGTTGTTGGATTTTTTGCAGTTGATTGATTTGTGCCCTAGTGATGATGGCTGGACAGATTGAAGAAGCTATTTGTTTCGATTTTCAGGTATAGTTAAGATTATATATTTTTCTGGATATTTATTGGATTGAATTGTGTGCCTGAGTGTATGGTGTGCTTATCTATACTGATGATTGTGATATGATCTGTGTTGAATGGATGATTTAGATTTGTGAAGGGGAGTTGAGATCTTGTTTAAGTGATTTGTTTTTTGAGTGGGAAAGTGCCCTGTCCCACTTCCATGTTCTTGATGATTTTGTTGACAGCATTTTGTCTATTTCCTTTTGTTAACTGTTTGGGGTAGGACACAACACAGCACCTGATAAATCCCCCTTGGACTCTGTTACCCTGTCCTGTATGGATTGGATTTCTTGTTTGGATATTATAGGAGTCTTTTCAATTATGGGACTGAACTTTGAAGATAGTTCTGGCTAGATCTAAGTACTGAATACCTTGAACATGACTTTTTGTTTTGGTATATTCAATTGATGTGTACACTGCTGCATAATGTTGTGCATTTTGTGTTACTAAATGAAAGAAATCAATGGGAATTATTTACAAGTTGTTTCAAAACAGAGGATATTCATGCGTCTTTTAGAAGGCTTTATAGTGAATAGTCTGAGCTGAACCTCTAATTATGCTCAAAACTTGTGTTTAAGCATTAGGAATCCCTAGACCCTTAAACTGTGGTACCATAGCTATGGATGATACTCTCCGAATGACTAATATGTTGTCTCTTCCAATTTCTAGGTAGATTCTGTTCACTCTGGTTCAATATCATTTGGAAGATTTGCAAATGAGCCTTTATTGTGGGAAAGGAGGTCATCTTTCTCGCATAACAGAATTCAGGAAGAGGTTGCAAGATGCTCCAAACATAAAATAGTGACCGAAAAGAAGCATATTTTGAGGCTCAATTCAAGAAGAAGGCACTTCTCCGTCAGTGTTCATTGGATGGACAACAAACTGGAAGACAGTTTGACAACTCTGAAAAGGAAACTCCAGATGTGAGGAGTCACAAGGAAGATTATGGATTTGTTCAGGAGCCTAAAAGTGGCGCTAGCTCTGAAACCTCAGTTTACATAGGTTATAGAGATGATTATGAATATTTGCAAGAAGCTCAAGTCAATGTGCATTTTGATGAGAGTTCAGACGGCTCAAGTGTCTTCGAACAGCAGGGAATGGAGTACCACATAGAAGGACGACAGATTCTGATTTCTGAACATCTGAATGTCCCTTTATCTGACAGAGTAGTAGCGAAGGCCAAGGTTTGTGATGCAGAAGTAACAAAGTTAGATACCCAAACAGTTATTGATTGCACGTACTCCAGATGCAACAGTGCTGAACTAGATGTGGAAGTGGAACGGAACAGTGATGCTCACACATGCTTTGTTGAGGAAGAGTGTAGAGCTATTGATTTGTGTGGTGGAAGTCAGAAGGCTGGGAAAGAACCTGATGCAGTATCTCATCATAGAGATGTATGTCCCAAGGTATGAGACTAAACTTCAGTTGCTTGCATGGTTTATCTTTATATTTGATTTTTAAGCAGTCATCATTTACGTCATTTAATTTCTGCAATTTTTGCTGATCTCTTTCAATAGATTATGGTTGCTACTGAACCTTCTGGAACAGAATCAAATTTCAAAATTACTTGCAGTCAGAGTGATAGCATGCCTGAAGCAGCTAAGATATCCTCTAAAAACCTTACAAAGATGGGAAAACAAAGTGCTATGGAAACTAAAACACTTAAACAGGCAAAGATAATTCCATCAATTGCAAACAAATTGGCTAGGTCTACAAACCCAGAGGTAAGGGATGAATATATGTTTTGTTGTTCATCATTCCTCATGACTAGTTAGTCAGACATATACACACATAATACACAGTTAATCTGTCCTTTCTGTTGGTTACAGCACCTGCTGACAAAGTCAGCAAATTCCATTCCTAAGACTCTGAGTGGTCACAAAAGGTACTTTTTTGGGGCTTCTGTGCACATTAATTGTTCTCATTCATGCAATCTTGTTTTTAATTTCTGATATGTCAACTGTAGTGCCTACAAGGAAACTCGGGTGATCAGACATACTAAATCTCCTGTTACTCCCATGATGAAAGATGCAGCAACTACTCATCTGAGTCCAAACAGGTTTCAGAAAATGGCTAAAACTTCAACTTCTTTAATCAAGCGTAAACTTTTTTCCCTTATGATTTTGCATATGGTTGTCCAGGACTGAGAAGGTAGTAGCACCCAAAAGCTCTGGTTTGAAGACAAGCCCAACGAGTTTCCGATCAAGAAGCAATGTCAGAGCAGACCAAAAGAAAGAGGTAAGAGATGCATTCTTAGTAGTTTTGTTCTAACATTTATTTAAAGTTTTGTTTACTTTGTGTAGATGCTCTCAAGAGTGGCTCAAACTGGTCATATTCTAAAGACCGGAATAAATCAAAGTCATGGTATATCACAGGTTGGAGTTCTAGTAGTTTGTTAATCATGTAGTAATGCACTTGTTCATTTTAGATTGTAAGAACTTGAGTCTGTAATTGCAGGACAAAACTCTGGATGAGATTAAACAAGTTAGGAGAGGCTTGATTACTAAACCAAAACCAACACAGTCATTCCTTAGCAAAGATGAAAGACCTGAGTCCAAAAACAAGGTTCGTGACTTTCATAAACAATTTGCAGCTGCTTGTTTTAGGTTCCAGAATTTTTAGTGGTAAATGATTTTTGATTTTACCTTCAATGCACTACTAGGTCAGTTTGCTTGAGTTCAACTAAACTACACTGATAAATTATTATTGTAGGATGCTGTTGCAAATAAGCCACAAAGGAGTCCTTATCATCCCAGGAACAAGTTTGTTGGCAGGCAATCTACAAATATAAAAGCAGACTCTGGTCCACCAAACTCTCCATCCCAGGGGTCGATAATAACCAGTTACCCTGCAAAGACAAATACAAAAACAAGTGGAATGCCTTCACCTGTGAACAAGTCTACTCATCTATCCAGCACGAGAAACCCAGTCAGAACCAAAGGAATGACATGCACAGAGGCTGCAAAGGTTAAAAATCAAAGAGTGCCGCTAAAAGTCGAGGCTATAAAAGGCATGGGAACTGCAGGGCTATCCCAATCAACAAGCGAGAGAACCAAAAAATCCACGATTATGAAGGTCACAGAAAAGCCTAGGCTCCAAGAAATATGTCGAACATCCCCTAAGGTATGTTAAATAAGAGAAGATGACATGCCCCGTAGCCCATAGTAAATAAGCTTTTGTAAAAAGCATTCCTTGTTCACAATGGTCAGAATCTGTATTTAGTCAAACTGTACTGAAACTGATCAGCGTAAATGTAACAAATTCATTATGTAGACGCCAACTGCAATCTTCAATTCCTTATTTACTTGCACATACTCTGTACACCAACAAGTATATGTAATACGCATGCTTCAATAATGAATTTTCTTCAACATACTAAACAGCACAAAAGTGAATCCTCCAAGTGCAGACTATTGCTGTACTAACAGAATTATATCATTGTTTGCACATTGATTACTAGTGTGTTGAGTTCAATACACTGAACCATCAAATGCACATTCCTTATGCAGAATCTCAATTTCATTGTCTGTTCGCCCTTGATGTCAAAAAGATTAGTGACAATCGTTGAACCCAGGGACGAACAGATAATGAAATCAAGGCAAATATAATAAGGATTGCTCACTTGACAGAATCATAGCATAGAACTCACTCACCCAAACTTCATGCGATTGTGACAATGTCATTTTCTTATTTAGCATGCAAGTGTGCATAACTGATATACAAGAATAAGAAACAAGATAACTGGATGAATGAGTCTAAGGTTACCAGTTTACCTTTAAATAGTAATATGAATGCCCAAAGTGGTACAGTATATTTCTGAGTTGACCATTGGGTGCACTCACATTCTTTTAGACGACATGGCTTGTTTGGTGTACATTCATTCAGTGTATACTCATATGGTGGTTGTGAAATCAGAGCAGAAAAGATCTAAGCATATGAACATGTCAAGCCATCAACTCTACAAGTCAATAACAAGAAAGTTCAGTAGAGGTTTTTGTTCACAGAGTAGGTGAAAATGTGAAGGGATGAAGAGTAGGCAAGCCATGCATAGTTAAATAGAGTGTGCGCCCAACTGTCTTCTTACCAATGATTCTGCTTTAAGGGGTTAGCTGGAAACCTTTTTCATGCAACTGGAAGAGAGCTCCCATGGCTCATACTCTGCAACTCTATGTTGTTTAAATAAAAGTACCGGAAACAGTTCATGCTAATTTCACTCTATATCTTGAACAAAACCAATTTTTTACACATGCTTTTCCAATTCAGTACGCGGGTTGACAAAACATTTGCGACTATAGAATATACAATGATGCTCTTCCTGAACCTGGTTAGTATTTCTGCATGAAACCAATTCCCTTCCAATCAAAACTCGAGAGGTTTCTGAATAGTTTGGTCTCCATTGTCCAGCAAAGCCGTTATCAATTTGACTCGCCATCAGTCATTTTCCAGGCTAAAAATGTTTGTGTATCCCCTGCCTTGACGTGTTATCAGTTGAAGAAGCCATTTGTTAGTCCTATTCCAGACGTTCCAACATCCATGTCCCATCTAGCTTTCTTAGAGCAATGCGCTGCGTTGTAATCATTTTCAGTGAAAGGAGATGAACTGAAGACAGAGTCATCAAAACCGGTAGTATCAGAGTACCATGGAGAAGATTCAAAGCCTTTACTCATATCTGCAAACATCCCTTGCAGCTCCTCCAAGCTGTAAACCTTTTCCTATCATAATAAGACATGCCATTTTAAAACAGTGTCTACAAAAAACACATTTGTTGGTGACACATACAGTTCCCTACATTAACCTTAACCATTGCCGACTAATGTCTACATAAAAATCTCAGCAAAGGTCATTTACTCATCATAGCGCATGCCAAAATCCATGCAAGATTTAACCTCATTACTATCGGGCATATTATCTCCATTCCAAACAATGAAATAATAACATTTCAAAGAAACCATTTCTATTACTATTTGGAAGTGGAATCATACCTCTCTCTTGACCTCTGCCATCAAAGAAACCATTTCTTGAACAAAATCAGCAAATCCCTACAAATCCAAATTGAAAACCAATCAGCTTGACAGCTTTGACAATGCAGCAATGTACAAAAACACTTCAAATCAGATTACATGCTTACCTCCTCCACCTCCTCATCAGGATCATACACACCCGCATCATATAGCATCCTCTTACTCTCATCAGACAACACTGCAACACCAAAGCTTTAATCTTTAAGCCAAAAAAATTCACAAACACTACATTAACACAATCCAAAACACAAAACCATACCTGAATACGCCTCTTGAATCCGCTGAAACTTCATCTTGGCTTCCTCTAACAAACTCTGATTCGTAACCCACTTATCCGGATGCCATTTCTGCAACAACCAAACCCAAATAAAAAATCAATACCAAATCAACAACCCTAAACCAACAATCAATCGAACAAGTACCCACCTTTGCCAATTTCCGGTACGCCCGCCGAATCTCTTCCGAAGACGAATCCGACCCAACTCCAAGAACGTCATAATACGACTCACTTCGCCTACCGAAATCCATCTAACCGTTAACAGTCGACGAATCAAACGATTAAGATACGCGAACACG
>QZGG01002115.1:0-44415 GCA_006409495.1 Sedum album | reverse complement strand
AATAATCGTAATGTGTATCTCTAATCTGACAGTAATGGACGTCTTTATGCAGACTCAGTTGCCAACTACATTGCATGCGGAGCAGCATCAGTTGTGCTATCTGACGCAATATTTAACAAAGATGCAATTTCTCATAAGAACTACAAGATGATAAGTCAGCTTGCTTACACAGCATCATCTGTAGCCAAAAGAGCCCTCCAGAGCTAGCAGAAGCCTCTGCATTGAGCATTTAGGATAAACAGGTGAGGTAAAATATTTAAGGTATAACATTTAAGGTAGAACAATAAGATAACTCTCTACTGTAACCAGATTCTGGTAAGAGTAGCCAAATGGTACACTGAAGAAATTGGAAGCTCTTCCTTTTTGGGTCAGTTAGAGATTTTGATCATTACTTTCAAATGGTAAAATAGTTCTTACATTAACAATGAAAATGCTACAGCACAAGTCCTATGTACATACAACAAACCTCCCTTCTAGTGACAGTGTACCATAACTCACTGTCCTATCTAAACTTGTGGAATTATCTGCTGCCAGTTGAGTAGCTTGACAAAGGTTTACATATCTTCATCATAATCCTCGTCATCAAATGTCGAATTCATACTCCCCAATTGAAGCGGATTGATTTCTATTCTGTCTATTTCAGTAAGAGGCAATTCGGGGTTTTCTTGTTGGATGGCAGATTGCGATGGTGTATTATCAGGGATGGCCATAGGGGGGATACTTTCGTTTTCTTTGATTTCTGCATTTAAATCAAACTTCTGAACAACTGGATTCGTCAAGCCATCAGCCTCTTCTTTCACACCACTTGCCAGTTCTCCACCCATACTTCTGCTGGCATCGAGTATGGGCATGGATGATTCTGGTTCGGTATCATGTTCATAATGATCTAGTTCAGCCACCCGAGCAACCCTTCCCCTTCCTCGTCCACGGCCTCTCCCTCTACCTCTCCCACCGCCAGTGGCATGGCTCATCTCTTGCTGCAAAGTCAACATTTGTTAATCCTTTGACAAGATTGCGCTTTTTGTAATTTTTGTATGTTAAAACAATTAAATTGCCTAAAATGGAAATAGAATGCGAGTTTAATAGCTAGAACAAGAATAATTCACTTTACAGAAAATATGTCATTACCATTCGACTCCTTTTTGTTTGCTCATCACTATCCGACAATTCCTCTCCAGCAACTTTCCTGCTATGGATTCAATACACATAACCATCCAGTCAGTAAAGCTGCATCTCCAAAAAAGAAATTCATTAAAAGCGAAAAACAGAAATCCTGACCTTCTCCTCGAGATGGTTCGAACTTCACCAGAAGAACCAGAATGGGTATAATCTGGGACCTTACTTACAACTTCCTTGAGAAAGTCAAATATGTTATATCTCTGAACACAATGTTTCCTGCAATCGAATGAAAACTTAGTATTAATAACAGGAAACCTAGGATAAGAGTAAAGTCTCAACGACTCAACCCTCCCATATGATGTTTTCCAAATAGTGCACTTCATCCATTCAAATATCAAGTCCATGATTAATTGCTCAAATACGTTGAATAATTATTCACTTACAAATGCAACGAGCTGACCGTCCTCGCTCCCGTCTGAACCGTGACTCCATATGTACGTTCACACAAATCTTGCAAAAATAACTCCAACGCTTTAGCTGCAGTAAACAAAAACAAACCATATCAATCACTCAACCCGAAAAATCAAAACTTTGAAAAAATCAAAATAGATAAATTGGAATTTCACATACACATCAGGACAGGAACAGCCAACGCAATCTTCCCAACATCCTCATCAGCTTGCATGATCTTCTTAATCCTAGCCTGTTACACAATAAATCAACACCAATCATATCAAAATCCCAAACCCTAATTTTCAACCAATTTGTCAAAAACAAATCAATAAATTGGCAAGCTAATTGAGCACAAAATCATGCAGATCGAAAACCCTAAATATCAAAAATCAAAACTTACCGCAGGAAATCGAGTGTCGAGCTTCTTCCTCATAACGACAAATTTTAAAATTAAAACCTAGGAATCAACGCAGCGTAAAAACGCTTAATTTAACTAAGGGAAAACCGGAGGTGTGTAGGGATTGGAGGCGGAGTCAATAGTTTGATCAGATCCGGAAGAATCTGCGGATCAAGGGTTGAAGAAGTTGCGAATTGGAATCGAAGCCGGTGCGCAGTCCGCGGGGTGTGATATGGAATACCAAAAGTTGGGTGGGTCGAAGCGATAATAATATAGAATGTAGAAAAGGACTCAAATGTAAATAACTAAATTTTTAATACCAGTTTCGAATATTCGAAACTACTTTTTGTCTTCAGATTTTGACTGGCCTTCTTGCCAGGCCCAACGAACCTCTTTCTTGGCCCAGCTTTTTAACTGAACTATAGCTGCTTTCCTCTAATTTTTTAATAGATTGTTTAATTTAATTAAATTTGTGACGTGTGATTTATAATATAATTAAAAAATTATATAATAAAATATAACTTATTAGCTAAAAATTTAAAGTTTTTAGCTAAAGATTTTTGTATTTTTACACATTCCAATAAACAGTCAATTTATTTATATTACATATTCAATAAATTTATTAGCTTTACATTCTCTCATATTTGCCTTTGTTTTTGTCCAAAGGAGAAGCAGATGTGCTTGCCTGTGAGATATCTACTTTGGGTTGAGTCTTGGGTACTTCGGACTTCGGTGATGAGGATGATGATTGTTTCGTACTATTCTGATTGGATGACTCAGTGACCGTCTTAATGGGATTTTTCGAATAATCAAGTGTAATTAAGTTACACTTGAAAGTTGCCTTGTTTGTCGAATGACCTGTCTTTGTCGTAGTCTTCTCCTTCCTCGAAGAAGATCCGGAGTTTCCAAAACAACACTTATCCATGGTTGAGTATTTGAGAAATGATCTCCTCACACATTCTTGTTTATTTTTATAGGCTGAATTTTCTAGCATGCTTGTTGGAATAATTACTCCTTATTAATGTGCAACAAACTTTTTATAAGTATCCATGCGGAATAACTATTCGTCCACGTATTTTTATTTTCGATAATTAGGATTTCTGTATTCAGAACATACACACAAATTTAATAAACTAGGCATATGTTGTCTTTACGGATATATTATAACAAGCTTATGTATTCACTACAAAAAGGATGTTGCACAAATTGGATGAGGGCTAACAAAACATTGGTGGCTTAGTTGTTCCTCATTGAAAATGATCCATGAGTTATTGGAGAAATCCTCCTAAGCAAATACCATGAATTTGTTACAATTAGAAGGAATGAAAGTCTAAAATACTACAAATTAATTAAGATGAATATCAATAGTGATTGGTTTTTATTATAATTGTATTTTTTAAAGTACTGAAATTTGATAGAATATAATCAAAGGTATTCATCTATTCAAGTTCAACCAATTAGGGGACATGAAAGTATGAAACCATTTGCAGTTCACCTATCTGAATGTATGAAGTTTGCTGTCATTGAAACTTTAGACTTTTATTTGTACTGTTCGAACTAATGTCATGGCGATTTCTTGATCTTCGATCTAGTTTTCCGTCTGTACTTTCGTCATGTTCAGGTTTTGACAAGAAAAAGACAATACTGTACGAGTATGATCACGATGAATATCGAGCTAGAATGATGTGTTTACTATCTAACTTGTAAAACAATAATAATTAAATTAAATATTATTTATTTATTTACATATTAATTTATTACAAGTCATATGCTATCATTTTTGCCATTATTTTGGTTGGGGAGGAGTAGAAGTGCTTGGTTGGGAGGTATCTGATTTGGGTTGATTCTGGCGTACTTCAGTTTGAGATAATGAAGATGATTGTTTTGTGCTGATCTGATGAGTTGTCTCAGTGATCGTTTTTACAGGATTTTTAGAATGCTCGAACGTACCTAAGTTACATTTGAAGGATGACTTTCTTGATGAATGGTCTTTCTTTGATGAAGACTTGTCCTTTTTCGATGATGATGAAGATGAGTTTCCAAAACAACACTTATCCATGATTCAAGATGTTTCTGAATATGTTTCTGAATGATTTCTTTGCAAATTCTTGTTTAATTTATTGGCTGAATTATCTAGCATGCATGATGGATTAATGCGAATGAACTTTAAAAAATATACATGCCAAATAAATATACAAACGATGTTAACTTATTTAAAAGAATTTAAGATTTGTGTATGCAAAACAATTCGAAAAACATGAAATCATTTTATGAAAAATGATTCGGGAATTTAATAAACTAAACTTATATCCTTCATTGATGTCATGACACATTTGATATTCTACTTGCAATGCAAGCGTCTAAAGTTTGGGGGAGGGGGATTGAAGTTCTGATTTGACAGCAGGATTATAGATCAGCCTCTGGGTCTCCTTCGGCCGCGGCTGTGTCAATATCACCATCTGGACTTCCAGCTTCTGCTTCGGCTTCTGCTTCATTATCTGGTTCTATTTGACCTGCTTCAGGACTCCCATCATCATCATCTGACCCTTCCTGTGTTTGGTTTTCTTCAAGGATTGAAGCATCCACTTGTGGAGCATTGTCAAGGTTGTTGCTTATTCCGCCTGCTTCCTCTGAATCCATTGGTGTTGCTTTTGTTTCCGTTGTATCAGCTTTGCTTCCCTCACCATCATTTTCACTGACGGGAGTGGCCGTCTTCAACACAACAAATATGATTGCCAATGTTGATGGATGAGTAATGAAAAACAACATTCTAAAATATATATAACGTGGCTTGGATGTTTAGTACCTGGTCTTCCACTTGATTTCCTTTTGTGTCTTCCTTTTTGGGACGTTTTGATTTATCGCTTGGTTTTGCTTGATATTTGGTTCTTAAATCAGGAGGTAAAAGTTCCACTGGCACCACCCCTTCGATACCAAAGTCTGTAAACTGCAACACAGAATTAGCATCATCCTTTGGGTTCATGGCATCAAATGGTATGTATCTAAACTGTGGCAAATTGAGCAAGAAACAGAGTCATACTCTAGAAAATCCTTCCAGGTCTTGACGTGCAGCAAACCGTAGTCCTTTCCAGCAGTACACCTAACAATCAATCATTATAGAATGAAAATCAGTATAAGTTAAACCAGCATAGATATGCGATTGAAATGCTGATTTAACTGAGACAAATACCTTATTATTTTTGTGATGATACTCCTCTTCTATTCCAGCTGTAACATCCATCTGTGATTCGAATAAGTGAGCAACAACTAGTTTAAATGAGAATTTTGATACAAGAGTGAGAAAGAACTCAGATGCACAGCATTTTATATAAAACTAACACTACCATCAAAATGGTTTGCAACACTGCGAGATGTAGCTACTTACATCTTCCGCTAAAGGTTTCCAGTAGTCAGAGATTGCCGGCATGCAGACTCGTTCAGGGTCAGTTAGGGCATTCTGCATCCCAAAAATGCTTGCCCATTGTCAAGTCACATTAAAAATAACCAATGAATCTAGTTAAGATCGTATATAGGGACTGGGGGCAAAAGGGCACAAACCGGATTCTGGTCAGCCCATTTCCACAACTGAGAGAGTTCTTTATTCCCCAGTCTCCACCTTGGCCTTTACATGGTGAAAACAACAGATGACAATATGTAAAGTATGAAACACAAAACATGATAATTAGCGTACTAGTAAACCAATATTTGCACCTCTTTCTCGCTCCATCTATACCAGTTTTCTTTTCAATTGGAGGTTTTTCAAATGGTGGGCAGCCATCCCTCTTCCACCAAACCTGTTATCAAAAGAGCAATACAATCATACTAATAAATGCTTTTAGTTGCTATCTGTGATGGGACTGGGGGCAAACAGAGAGATGGCAGAGATGACAAACCCAATTCTTTTCACGCTCTAATATATGATCCACTTTGCGGAGAAATTCCTTTCCATTAGGTGGGGTCACTCCAAGCATCTTTTTCACATGCTCCTCATAAGACTTTATTTCTTCTTTCTGTGACAGATACTCTTGGAGTCAGTCCGAACATCTATTACATGCTCTTCTCAATACTTAATTTCTATTACTATTTCCCAGAATATTTTTAACCAGTAACTCACTTACAAGTTAGTATCTTACAAATTAAATAAACAGCTTATTTGAATCAGCATGTTCTAATGATAAAAGCTAAAACTGGAATCACATCCAAATAACTGGCATATTTTTAGTCTATTATAAGTTATGATGGCTTACTGCCACATTAGTTTATGTCAAACATCAAAGAGTTTCAACCATCAAAGCTATTATTTTCCAGGATAATAATTACCGTTTTGACCAACAAAACAGAACAAAGCACAAATTAAGCCAATCCCCAACAACCTAATTAGTTGGCAGAATCCTTATAAACAGCGGCGAAAACCATAGTTAAGCTAATCAGCAATAGAAAACTGTGTTAAACATCAGAGAATAACATTACAGTGCAACGGCCACTAACCATGCTATCGGAAGGTACATCTTTTTCAGTCTTGCCTGGTGCCTACAATCAGATAAGGTGCAGCCATTTAAATAAAGATATCTTCAGCTAACAGACAACCCGGAATTGTAGAACAATCATTTTAATGCATCTCAATTTCCACGAATTGACAAAAAAGTACCCTGTTAATTAAGATAAGACATTATCCTCTAAATTAACTCCTGATAATACGGTGATATAGCGTGTCTCATATTTTTGTACCAAATATAAATTGACTGTTATTTAGATAACATTTACGATAAACAAGCACTCGTGACAAAACATGAATTTATCTTGTATTTGAGAATAGTGTAGGCAAAATGCTCCCGCATGATACACACATAGTTTACTTTACCTTCAAATAGTCAAAGAGTATGAGGCTCTGAACAAGTATATGGCGCCGGAAGCTTGGATCTTTAAGCTGTAGATAATACATCAAGTAATTGTGACACCAATAAATCTTTGATTTTGCAAAAAAAGTGTTAAATAACAACCTCCAAGCCCATCAATTTGCTGCTAGTCAGATATTTTATACTGAAGGTAGCGGCATCTTCCTCTAAATCATTAGCATTTCCTTCTTCATCGGTCAAAGGTTGAGCTTCAAAAGTATTCAAGACAGCCTATGCATATATTCACATCAAAATTTTAGGGGACCTTTTGTGGCTTGAATAACACTTCAAACACTAAGGTTTACAAATATAGAGAATATCTTTTTTTCCAAGTGATTAATGCATATGAATTAACTTATTTTGATGATTTAAAACAAAAAAACAATACCGTCAAGCTCGAAGTGAACTTCTGCCATTTAATAGGAGAATTGGTCAAGGAGGGAGGGTTGCAAAAATGTTCCTGAAATCCAACTACATACTTTAAGATTCACTGAAATACGTCTGGCATACTGATTAAAGAAAACCATACACTTCCCTTCAAGTGAACTTTCGAATCATTTAATATATAAAATAAAGCAAAAAAAACCTTAATCTTACTTAACCACCATACCTGCAAACTCCAAAAAGTCTTGTAGAAGTTGAAATCAATAGGCATTCCTGTATCCAAACAGGAGAGAATGTTAAGCATTCTGCATAGTACATACACGTATGGAAGAGCATATATTAAAGCATTCTTCCCAAAAGTGTACCATCCGGTGCTTCTTCTCTCATACTTAGTTTCGTTGGAAGTATTAAATACTCCTTTAATATTTACAGCTGCAAGATCGAAAGGTGTGACACATCAACAATTCTGTTTAAGCTTGAACCCTAAAAATTTATTATTAGATTACAAAAGAGAGAATAACTTTCGGAAACATACCTGAGCGTTCAGACAAAGGGAAAAAGTGTGCAAGAAACATCAGGATCCTTCCACAGAGCACAACATCGGTGGCCTGATACCGCACCGACATAAGTAAAAATGGGCTTCACTTAAAAACAATCATGTGCATGTTGAAAATGATAAACCCAACTTAAAAACACTAGATTATTAACATGACTTTAATTAGACAGATAGTCATTTGAAGTGGAAATTTACAAAAAAAATAATGCCAGAATAAACCAAGGACCAAGTTAGTTGGCTGAAATATACTGCCAAAAAAAATATAAGCATGCTTTACTGTCTTACCTTTGATAAGCGACGAAGAAGTTGATTGCATGTTCTCAACATCACAAGTTTTCCACGAGCAAATAACTCTTGCTGTCAGTTACGCGATAATAAAATATAAAGGACACATCAATAACTGAAAAAGCAGTAACCACTCATTGTTTTCAAATGTGAAGGAAGCTCTGAGAAGTATTCTCATTGATTTACCTTTCCCAAAATGTCTTGTTTGCTCTCTATATATCCAAAGATATCTTTACAGTTCTGCATTGTAGACATTTCTGTCAAATCTTCTAATAGCTGAAATATCATACCACCTTCGATATGTTCTTTCTCACATAGATAGAGGACAATATCTGCGATAAATAATTAGATAGTGAGAAAATAAACATTTTAAGCTTGATAAGATTTCGCAGATACGAGAGTTGAAAAGCCATATAATATGTGGCATAACTAGTTTCTTTAACAAAAACTTGTGCAAATCAAAAATTACCCCAGATCAGCAGTACATAAAAAAGAGAAAAGGGAATAAAAGAACAAACCAAGAAGTCGGGGTATTTGAGCATGACTAGTATTCTCATCATCAATTGATAACCCATATTGCATAATCTGCTCCCCAGCCTGAACGGCAGATGACTGTTCAATGATAAATCACAAAGGCAATCAGCACACTTAAGATTACCAACAACTTGGGTCCTGAAATTAACACTCAGATAGCCAACTACAAGCTCCAAAAATTTGTAGGGACGTCTCATTCACAGTAAATCATTATTAGTAACAATGTAACTCATGTATATTTTGATACAATAAAAACCAAGCAAACCATGCTGTTAAAAATACAGCTACAGAATACAAAATTAAAGAAGCTTAATAACAAATTAACAGTACATCAAAATAGCAAACTGCAACTTTTTGAATACCAAGAGTAGCAACATACCACCAACTCCTGAAGTAATTTTCGGAGAATATTTTCCAGCGATTGGTTCTCGTCAAGAATGAGTTTTGTTTGCTTCTGTTGAAAGTCAAGAACAATACTGATGAGTTCTTACCCTAAGGGTCCTGAAATAGTTTAGTCATCCAAAACAAATATATTCACAGCAACGTAAGTCATGATGTAAAATCTAATAAGATGCTAACGTCTGGTTGTTTTTATGACACTGTGAACTAATATAGACTAAAAATCTATAAAACCAACAACATGGGAGGAGGGACTAGGTCAAGCATAGAAAAGCCTACAAGAATTTCATGCAATCAAACACATGCAAAATAAGTATAGGGGTCATTGAATTTCTTAATACCTGAGGTTTGATGGCTTCTTGCACAGTTTGAAGCGCAAAATTTTCAGGCGGCCCAGGATGCAGTAAGGCTTTTTTGAATATATCCTAAAACAAGCAGTTATAAAATAAAAAAGAATATTGTTAACTTGATTAAACTTTTGAGGACTGAGGTGAAGTATAATTGGATGGTGTAGCTACCTACTCAGCCTACAGAAAAGAGGACCTGACAACTTACCATACTGAGCAGTAAAGAGTCTCGGCAATCTCCACTCACATCAAGCAAAAAAATTAACCTGCTTGTAACACACACAACTAATGTGAGAAATGAAGTCATTCTCGCGATTATGTAATGCAAGGTTCAGCAGTTGCATATCAGAGGTAAAATGTGATTCCTTCACATAAAAACAAGACTTCAAATTGAAACCCTAAAGAGAACTTTTAATTAGCTCACTAGTCTCTTTCATTTCTCTAACGCAATTAAGGGATGAATAGGAAACCCAGCAATCAGAAGCAGGAATTAGAAAAACGCGAAAGAAAGGAAGCTTACCTTGACAATACTAACCCCAGGAAACGAAATTGAAGACAGGCTGAAGGTCGTTGATAACAGATTTGATGTGGCAGCCGCTAAATAAAGATAACCGAGCGCGAGCGGAGTGTCTTAGTTTAGGTCATGTTCGATCTTCCTTCTTCGCTTCCGTATCCCACAGATTTTTCAATTTTTATTAATATTAAATATTAAAACTTTTTGTGTGAAAATTTAAGTCTCGTTTCGGAATTAAGCATACATTATTTTATTCATTGAATTTATTTTTATTTATTATTGTTACTTTTTTACTTTCCCTTCTTGTCTTGTAAATATATACGGAGTACTATTGAATCAAGACATATGACTAACCACTTACACTTCTTGAATTGTGATTTCATTGAATCACAGCCCCAACACTCCAACAGTTACCATCTAACATTGGCTAACATGAAAGAGTCGTATAGGTTGACGAGGAAGAGAGTGAATAAATGTGCACAATCCGATTCAATATTGACAACCTAGAATTAATCAACATGAATAAGGAGTCAAGTGAAATGATAACTGAAAATAGAATTACAAATTTGTCACACAAGCTGCTTTCCATGGCTGTTTTTCTCAGCTGGAATGCTTTACATTTTATTTGACAGTAAACGAAACATCCATTGAGGGAGACAGGCATCCATTCATAGAATTAATCTTCAGTACCTATGCTTCTGCTTCTCATTCTCCAGATAAGTCTGAACATATCTGTTCAAATGGTAAAAAATATAAGGGACAACAGTAGACAGAAAAGGGAAACTTAAAACATACAGAATCACAAAAACCCAAACCACCGTAAAAGAACTAAAAAATCCCTCAAGTAGCACAGCAAGGGAACAACCACAGTAAATGAAATAACAGTAAGGAAAAGTCATCGATAGATTATGCAGACATTCAGACTCCATTTGAGTCTTTCAAGCGCACATGAAAGACATGAAGTGATGCAGACTATATTGAGTAACAGAATCCCACAAATTAGCATTAAATCAGCATACTATGTAAGTCACCAACACAACTTTTAAGTAGTTAAAAGTCAAGCAAACAAGCTGCCCTAAATCCCCGGCCAAGTGAGACACAGCAAAATAAAAGAAATGCATTCAAATGTTGCCGCTTGAACACAAGTTCAAGTTTTAACTTAGTTCTTCATCTATCAACTCAATAACAATAAACAATAAATAACCTATCAGCAGCAAACTCAACTGCAACAAATCCAAATAAATCAGCAGTAAACTCAATTGCAACAAATCCAAATCAATATCAAAAATCAGACCTCCAGATTCAAGCAATTAAAACGAAACTGAACAACAATAATGAAAGTAACAATTTGCAAAATGATGGGAATCGGAAGAATACGTGTAAACGCCAACTAGAGGCGCGATGAGAAGCGTGGCGTTGATCCAATTCTCGGAGACTTTGTGATGAATCTTCCCAGGCAAATCCTTCCATAAACCAGGCATGACCTTCTGCTGGAAAGGCGATAGCGCGTATACGACCGCCTTCATTTTCACCGGCGTCTTCCCCATCGTCGATCGCTGTTAGGGTTCCGTTCGATCTCGAACCTTCTTCGCACTCAGCGTTCGAATAATATACTTTTTTTTAATTAAATTATATTTATGACGTAAGAAATGTTTAACGGTTGATATTAATTGGGCTCTAAATGGGCTTCAGTGTAAAGCTAATGGACTCGCAAATTCGTTCGGCTTTATTTCGCCCGACCCGGTCCAATTTGATTATGTAAGCTTCACGTTAATACAGAATAATTTCTTTAACAATGTTGTGGAAGTGAAGTTAATTAGGTGTAATATGAAAAAGTATTAATTGTTAATTGTTATCTTTTTAAGGTGTTTATTCTTAAAACTTTTATGTTATAATTTTTTTGCATCGAAACGATGTAGTTTTGAGTGATTGTAAATTATTATTTGCAGATATAAATTTTTATTACACGAATGATTTGATAAATATTTTACAATGCAGGTACATTTTGAAAATGGATGCACTATTATTAACAAAGATGTTATTGCATGTGACTTTCTAAATCACTTAACAAGGATACACCAAATCACAACCATATGAAATCATACATCATACAACCACATCAAAGAATATCAACATTGAGATATCAATCACTCAACATACCTTCAAATCTCATCAAAAGGACAATTGAACAAATTTTTAAATATTCAAATAACCCTTAACACTAGTTCAAGAGCCAAATCTATACCTCTATCATGATCATAAAATATATTCTAATCTGACCCATATAAAGATTAAAAAACAAGATCAAAACAATCATTAAAAAGATCAAAAACATTGCATGTGTACTTCACTCCATGTTTTTATATTCTTAATTTCCATCTTGGGTATCTCATGAAGTATAAAGTAGGTCATGAAATATTAAATATCCATTTAAAAAAATCAACTTTATTATTTAGAATAGTAAAACTTGATCCTGCAGATTCTTGAGAGCAAATCTGTCGGATATTGCCTTTACAAACTGTCAAAGATTTGGTGGATTTGGTTAGTTTGTTCTTCTTTAAAGTCTCTTATTCTCTGATCTTTTTTTGAACAGCATTATCTCTTGTATTCGTAACTCATTGTTGTTTGATTTGAATTTTGAAGAAATGGGTTTGGGTGCAAATGAGTCTCAGTTTCATGTTCTTGCTGTTGATGACAGCATCATTGATAGAAAGCTTATTGAGAGGCTTCTCAAAACCTCATCTTATCAAGGTACCTAATCATTCACTTTGTTCTCAAACTTGTTACATTTGATTTGATGATATCAGTTTAACTAATTATATGTCCATTTTGTGTCTGTTATTTCAGTTACAGCAGTTGATTCTGTCCCAAAGGCTTTAGAGCTACTGGGACTACTAGAAGATGTAGATAAACAAAGACTTAATGGTCAAGAGATGGAAGTGAATCTGATAATCACAGACTACTGTATGCCAGAGATGACAGGATATGATCTCCTGAAAAGAATCAAGAAATCGACATGTTTTAAGGATGTTCCAGTTGTGATCATGTCATCTGAAAATGTTCCTTCTAGAATAAACAGATGTTTAGAGGAAGGAGCAGATGAGTTCCTGATGAAACCGGTTCAGTTATCCGATATGTGCAAATTAAAGCCGCGCGCCTGCAAAAGATCTAGTAGGATCGATGTCGAGGTCTAGTTAGAAATTTCCATTGTAGTAGCAGATGTAGATTTTGAAAGGACAGCTAGAAATTGATTAATGACTTTTTTCTTTTCAAATAGTTTAAAGTTGTTGCCATCTGATCTACATATCCTTCATCTCAACCTTTTCGAATTGTCAAGCAACAAATCTAAATTTTCCTTGCAAGAAATCTGACACAATTTTTCATTTTACAGAAAAGAACATTTATTCGAACCAATCTCACAAAAATATCGAACACCTAAACACATTACTTATATGTGATGTTTCAAGCGCCAAACTAAATTAAACTAGTATACTACTGTTCCTTCCAGATCTTTCCTGTAACCCTCAGTTTCAGTTCTTTTCTGTCCCCTCCGGAGAAAAACAAAGCCAGATTACGTTGGATGATAAGGCAGTCAAAACTGTCACGTACTTTCCTGTGGCTGTCTCTGATACTTCGAGGGACTCCTTGCCAAGTCATTTTTCTTCCATTGCCTCCAACCTCGAGACTGTAACTGTATTTTTTTGCTTCATTATCATCACCCATGAATCGCAAAAATGCTGTGTAGACAGGTGATACGCCAAGTTGAAAGGCTTCGAAATGCAAGCAGAAGTATTGACCAAAGCAGCTGAACACCTGGCACACAAATCTAAAGGTGGTCAGTTTCTATCGAAAAGCAAGAAGCATCATTTGACAAGTTAATTATCCTGCAAAGAGTAGCTTACCGTCAACATCCATGTGGCATTTTCAACTTCGTTTGGATTAGACTTCACGTATCGATGATTGAAAGTGCTCCCATTATGCATATCCACTTTGTGGTCATCTTTTAGGTGGGAAACAAGATATGGAATATCGCCAACAACAGAACATTCTGATCCAGCATAAGGGCAGCTGTAAGGCCTGTGTGGGCACTGTGTTTCATGTTTAAACTTGCTGTAGTAAGGATAAATCCCAATACACCCAAAGCTCTGATATTTACATGGAAGTTCCAGAGAGGCAGCAACTTTCTCCAAGGCTAAGCACCGAATATTTCCAAGTTCATGTCTGCAGGTGGGGCACCTGTTGTGCACTCTAGGTTTGCAACTTGAACAAAGTGTATGCCCATTCTGACACTGATAGAGACAATTTAAATGTCAATGAATAAATCTACATAAGTTCACTGGTCTAATACCGCTCCAAATACTGAAACAACCTATTGAGAACAAGCTAACGCAAAATAGCGAGAAACTATACCGTGGTAACAGTTAAAAGCTAATATGGACTAGATATAACTCAGGAAACATGGGAAATGTTTTATAAGGATGCATATGCACAAGACAGGCATCGGGACAAAAAGAAAATATTGATCTTTTAGATTAAACTGTGCCTAGCCAAATTCCAAAATGAACACCACCTATCATTTCTGTCATACGAAAAAAATCCAGGACATTAACCTGATGCGATCTGATGACCTTTGCAACAAAAGTTGAAATGGCGAAGGTTAAGCTTTAATCCAATTTAATACAAAAATAAGGTTCCTAAAATGTTCTCTTTGGTAGGGGGAACACGGATGTCAAAAGCATACCTGGTGAATAGGAGGATACATTGAATTTAAGCACACTGGACATTCCAATAGCTCACGAACACTGGTAGATGCAACAGTATTAAGTTTAAATACACTTTGCGCAGAATCATTCAATTCTTTGCACACTTCAAAAACCTCATCATTCTCAGTGGAACGAATAGCCTCTGGGTTGCTTCTTAAGTCCATCAGTAATGATTTGCCTGATGACATTCGTATCATGCCCTAAATCTTCTCCCACGCAAAGAATAAATATCAGCAAACACATCGCGGAACAAAGTCACACAAGAACCTATGAACACAACCAGTAAAAACATAGCAAAAACAACCATTTCAACCAATTTTATAACAGAAAATTCATTACATACAAAACACAAAAGCCAAAAAAACTAATCTGTTTCCCAAAGAAAAACTCAAATTCAAAAGATGAACAAACACAAGAACAAAACCCTAAAAATCTAAACTTTTTTCACAAATCAAAACACAACAACACAATCCTATCACAAACCAACAAAAATACGAACATAAATTAAATAACATTCAAATCCCATAAAAATAACATACCATGAAACCGGTAAAGAGACAAAGCCGTGAAGACGAGGTCGGCGAGAAAGCGAGACGCATGGAAAGGGATTTCAAATTAAAGAGATGCCAAGCGACAGAGGGAGTTTTTCATTTTCTGTTTTTTTATATTTGACTGGAAAATATGTAAACCCAAAAATAAACCATGTCCATCAGTAATAAATAATGAATCTAGAAATTATTCATCATATCAATATTATTATCCTCTAATATTTGTGTTCATAATTATGATTTAATATCTACTTATTTTTCTGGACATGAAATAATCTTTAAATATTAAAGATCCTGTCCACTGGAAATTTGTTGTTTTATTCGGCTAAACATTTTGGCATTTTCCCTCTATGTGACTCCAGCCTGGCTTCTTCTTCCAATCCTTGTTTACTAATCTCCTCAATGCTTCCACCTCTTCCCACTTCTCCCCACCAGCATTGATGTTGCTCAGCAATGTGTGGTAACCGACATTATCTTCCTCTAGGTCAAGAACCCTCTTTGCGGCATACTCGCCGACTTTTATGCATCCATGAACTCTAGAAGCTGAGAGCAATGCACCCCATATTTTACTATCAGGACGAATGGCCATTTTTAGAATTATCAAAAGCGCCTCTTTTAACTTCCCTGACCGGCCTAGTAGATCTACTAAACATGTGTAATGTGCTAGTTCAGGCTCAATGTTGTGTTTCAGTCTCATGGAATGGAAGGCTTCACATCCTTCTTTAACCAGTCCGGAGTGGCTGCAGGAGGATATTAAGCTTAGGAGGGTTGCACTGTTTGGTTCTATACCTTCCTCGATCATCTGATTAAAGTATGTTAAGGCTTCAATGCCATAGCCATGGCTACCCAAGCCTTCAACCATTGACGTCCATGCAACAATATCTTTAACGCAGATCTTGTCAAAACATGTTTTGCATATGTAATGCTTCCACATTTTATGTAAAAGTTGAGAATACACGTCTCCAGAGATGGATCCTTCTGAAAACTCTTTATTAGGTAGCAATGCACTGATTTACCCATCTGCAGAGTTCCGAGATGAGTACAAGCAAGAACGATCTCTTTGAGAATCCCAACCCCAACATAAGAGTGTTCAGCTTTTATTTGCTGAAATATTTCAACCGCGTCCTGGGGTCGTCCGTTATTATTGAGCCCAGAAAGCATGGCACATTTAGTGATGGAGTTATTTGCGGACGGATCTTCTTTAAATAATTTGGATGCCTTCTCTATTTCACAACATTTAGCATACATATCAAGTATTGAAGTCTTCACTACACAGTCATGGAATCCGACCTTTGTGGATAGACAGTGCAGCATTTCGCCTTGCCAGAGATGGCAACCAGCTTTCGCAACAGCTGAAACAACCAAAGGCAGTGTATCATCACTAATATAGCAGTCTGTAATTTCATTCCGCATGATGTTAAAGCTTCCTATCACCATTTCGTACCTGCCCACCATAGTGTAGTAAGACATCAAACTGTTCCAGGAAACTAAATCCTTACAATCCACTTCAATAAAAATTCTTTCAACTTCATTACCTCGAAGCTTAGCAGAATACATTTTCATTAAAGAATTCTGTACCGACAACTCAGCCAAGAATCCAAGCTTTGCAACATAACCATGAAACTGCATCCCCACACTCCCACTCTCAGGCAAGCAGCAAGCCTGCAACATGACAATCAAGGCCACAGAGTTTAGTTCCAACTGCTCAAATCTCATTCTTGCAAACAAGTCAAATGCTGAAAATGGATCACACCCATTCCCCTTAACATACCCAGAAATCATTGTCGTCCACGACACCAAATCTCTTACACACATTTCATCGAACAGATACCGCGCATCACTCTCAACCCCACCTTTAATATAAACATCAATCATAGTGTTGCAGAAATAAATATCTGAGCCAAAGCCCATCTGCAGTGCCAAAGCATGCACAATTCCACCATACAAGAAACTCCCATCAACAGATGAAATGGCTCGGTTGACAATTGGAAATGTGAAACTATCATGTGGTATCTTCAGCTCCAGCATTTGCCTATAATGTTCAATGGCTGGTTTAAACTGTCCAGAGTTGACATATGATCTTAAAACAGAGTTCCATTCAAAGGTTGAGCTGCACGAAGACAAAGTTCTGTAGTGTGTTCCCGCAGACTTGAAGAGACCAGGTCGAATGTGGAAACGCGTAGAGTGGAAGAGTGGCATTGGCGGGAGCGGATTCAGATCCGGTGGTGTAATATCCAATTTGTATCGAAGTAAAACTACGTAGTTTAGATAAATGTTTTATTCAAACTACACAGTTTTGCTTGAATTATTAACATTAAGATTATATAAATCGAATGGCTAACCGCTAGACGGCTACTTCTAAATACAGAATACTCGTAATAATTAAAATAAAATTAAACTAAAAAAATCTAATCTCACCGAATAAAACACGTCCTAGTGCAACCATTAAAGCAATTATCTGAACAAAAAACTAATATTACATAGAGACGACCAACCAATCAACCCAATCAGTATGCCTTCCTCATTTTTCAATACGCGTGTTTTACCCTTGTTCCTATCACGTTCCCCAATGTTCCCGATCGAATCCGCACAAGGGGTTTTCACGGCGCGATCGATCGGCATCTAAGCTGCTGAGCGGACTGGGTTTCGAGTATCTGATAAAGGTTTGTATTTTACGTCTCCTATTGATTGGAATCTTTGTTTTTATCATAGCTTGGATTTGGTATCAGATTGAATAGAGATTAGTGGAGTTTCATTGTTCTTGATTATCAGTTTTTAACTTTTCGATCTTTCCTTATCTGGGTTGCTGTTTGTTAATCAATCAGTGTGTAATTGTGATTTGTACTTATGCTTTTGTTGTAGAAACTCCAATTTTAAGAGCTGAAATGGAGGCTGAGGGGAGCGTGGAAGTGATTGATCTTGATTTGAATGAAGAGCCGATAGAGTCATCTGGGAATTATCAGGAGAATATGGAGAGTGTTTATACAAGGATTGAAGAAAGAATCAGGAGACTTGAAGCTGTCACGCTAAGAGCTAGACAGCGCCAGGAGTGGAGGCTTGCGGCTGAAGCCGTAAATGAGGAACCGTTGAGTTTGAATGAAGGCGAATGCGTCGGCAGTTGTGGATGACGTTCCAAGGGAGGCTTTGAGTTCTGTTGCAGAAAAAAGATTGGATGGATTGAAAAGAAGTGATAGTCATTTGTTGGCATTAGCGTTGGAGTTAGAGGGTGAGGCTCGGCCTAAGAAAAATTCCGGAGAGGCTTTCTTTGACTGCAATATATGTTTAAGAAAAGCGAGGGACCCAATTTTAACTTGCTGTGGCCACTTGTATTGTTGGTCGTGTTTCTATCAGCTGCCTGATATAGGAACTGATACGAAAGAGTGCCCTGAGTGTACAGGGGAGGTGAATTGTGCCAGTGTCATTCCTATTTATGGAAGCAGCGATAAGACTCTCAAACAGAATGTCAATGGATCTGGTGGGAATATCCCTCCTAGGCCACAAGCACAAAGGATCGAGAGCTTAAGGCAGCAACGAATAACTAGAGGTTCAAGTGCTTCAAGAATCGAGGAAGTGCTTAGGGGTTTGCGCACTTTTTCTACTTTATCAGGCAATCTATCTTCGGCTCTAAGTTCTGCACAGAGAATTGTGGAGGATTTGGAAGGAATGGCGCATATGTACCCCTCCGCTGGACACAGATACCGGGTTGTATTCGATGCTGATACTAACTCCCACATCGTGGTCCCTGTATCATCTGAGTCCCCAGATGCTGATGACGAAACAGATGCTGGCTTACCTTCATCTTCCACTTCAGCTGCCACAAATTCAACAACTTTAGCAAACAATGCTGTCCAACACGATCCAGCAGCCTCATTGCCGAGGAGAATCAGCCCTAGAAGAAGAATCCACTCCCAAGGTCAATTCACCGATGTCACAATCGGTATGCAGCGCAGAAGTAGCCTTAGAAGTAGAACTGAACAACGGGAACAGCTTCGAAGTATCCTTAGGGGTAGAACCGAACAACAGACCCTAACTATGAGGGAAATGTCTAGAGTTCCGCTCCCTCCACAAATTGATAGTCCTGATTTACTTCCAGTACAAGTAGTCACCGCTCATTCTTCACTTGCTCACAACAATGATGAAATAGTTTCTTCAACTCCCGAAACAAGCGTGACTGCACTCCCTTCGTCCTCCAGGAGACGAGCAGACCCTTCTGAGGCATCAGGTTCAGGTGATCCAGAACCTAAAAGAAGAAGACTCAGATGATCCCTCTCTCGGCATGGGTAAAGGCTCAAGCTTTTCAGTAGTTTAGGCACAAATAAGGAACTACTGACTCGTTCGAGCCTCAGGGACTCGATCATATGTTGTTGTTATACGTTGTAACACTAAGAAGTTTGTATTGCTTTTACTGAAGGTAAGTGTCTCAAGATTAAGTAAGATGTTTTTGTCTCAAAAAATTGTGTGAGTTGCCATATGTTGTTCTTTTATTGTTTTCAGTGTTGGCATAAAACGGCGTCATTTAGTCTGTCAAATCATTTGACTATTTCATCTGATGAGAAAAACGAAGAAAAGAAAATCGAAACGCCGACGAAAATGGCCGGCGATAGAAGAGAAGATAAAAATGGGAACACGGCGGAGGAAGAGGAAGCTTTAGTAGCTTTAATCGATCACCGTAAAAAGGAAGTTGAGCATCTCCGACAGCGTCAATCCCACTACCAATCTATGGTACCTTTCTCGTGATTTCTTACTTTTTTACGACCAGACTTTTTTGTAATTATAGAATTTTTATATTTTTATGAGAAAATGTGTATGTGAAATTGATCTGAATTACCTGCTGACGAAGACGGATGTTTTTTCTGGAAGAACAATGGAGTGTAAAGATGCATAAATATACAATTCATTTTAGCACATTTGTTGTTTTTTGTATATCTTTTCGTATAATTTTGGTTATGAATGTGTATATAGCTTGAGCAAGCGGAAAAGAGGTTGACTGATTCAGAGTGTAAATTGGTTGTCTTCGAGGTGGTGGTAATGAGGAGCCATCAAAGACTTCTTTCGAAAGAAGATAAACATGCTCGGTTGTTGAGAAAGTCCAGTCCTGAAGATGTTGATGAGGGAATTAACAAATGTGATACTAGAACTAGGCCGACGGTTTCACCTAATGTGAGGAATAAGGTTTCTCAGTCTGGTCGAGGAGATGATTCTAGTAAAAAGGGGTTAGTTGCTGGACATTACAGAGATGGATTGACGGTTAATGCATCCGGGACTGGTGTTGGAAAGAGACGAGTAGAAAATCCTCTTGGAGAATCGGAAGTTCAGGGAACACCTGATCGAAGAACTAAGAGGAAACTTGGTAAGGTTCATACTAAATAGGTGGATTTTGACTTTCTCCTTTGTTTTGTTGCAAGGTTAAAAACATAAATATAATTTTTGAAGCCTTCTGAACATTGTCTAGTTATCCTGCATTTCTGTGACATGTTTTGATTTATTTGAATTGCTTTAATGTCCTTCAGATAAAAAAGAACATCAAGAGTTGATTCCCTCGATTCGTAGTTGCTCTTCTCCACATTCCATAAAATGCCATGCAAACACCCTCATCGCTAGTCAACACAAGAGAAAACTCAGAAGTCTTGCTCTTTGTCCAGTAAATAACCAGCTGTTCGCCACCAGGTAAGCTTTATATTTCAATTATGATGGCTATCTGAAGGTGTCATTATACTTATCTTTTCGTTTCACAACCTTTCGGATCTCTCTACTGCAGCGCATTGGATGGAGTCATAAACTTGTGGGAAATCCATGCTAGAGGGTAAGTTTTGTTGTATCATTACCTTGATCCTCACTGTGGACCCAAACATTCTTGATACACATTTTTTCTTCGCAAAATTAAAAATATATCACTGCACGAAATCTTTTTGTTCGCTAAATATGATTTTTCTAAAATAGTTTAGTGAGCTGGACATACGTACTAGCCTACCGTATTTTTCTGTATGGTCTTATTTGAGTTGGTCATTGCCTGCCAAACATTGTATAGGCGTAGAGTTCAACTTCACACTGTCTGAAAGCTTATATCAATTAACTGCAGAATAGGTTATGAGTATGTGGTCATCATAAAAAGCATTAACTCCTGTCAGTATAATGGTAAGGCAACCAGGCTTCGACACAAGGAACTAGTCATATCATATGAGGTTATATATAAAAGAAAATGTTAGATTAGTCCTTGCGGAGGCTAAGACGAGAATATAACTTTACTTTGCATCGTAAAGTCTTCAACTGATGCTTTTATTATATAAATATTTTTATTCACTCTAGATAAGTCAAAGGATATTTTTCTTTTTTGACGGCCTACTCACAAGTTACCTGCCATTGTATTACAGATCCAGTGCCAATGTACTAAGTAGCACTGATTGTGCATCCCTTAAAGAAAGGAGGTGGGCGGAAGATATAGCCTGGCATCCAGAGGGAAATAGTTTATTTTCTGTATATAGTGCTGACGGTGGAGACTCACAAGTATCATTCATAAATCTGAATGCCAAAAAAGAGGTATTAAGTTTATATATAAGAGGTATTTTAATTTTTTGTAAAGCGTATATAATGAGCTCACAATGTCCTTTTAGAAAAGCATAATAAAATATTATATAAACTGTTAGTCATCAAATGTTCAGCTTGCCTGTTTAGGATTTATAAATATAAATAAAGTAACATACCTGGAAGAGTATTTATAGAAGTCTGTGTTTGCCTGTTTGGGATCAAAATAATGATGGGCATGAAAACATGATAGGTCAATAGGATTTTGAGATCTATGTTGTATGACGGGTAAGTTATCTGTCTGGTTATTCTTGCATGATTCCTTATCACTCATCAATGGGAAAAAATTCTTATCACATTTAGATTCAAGAAATAAATTTAAGGAATGGCAGAATATATTGTTCCAAGTAGTGACATAATAAAGCTTTCCGCCCATCCAACATTTTGAGTTGCAAATAGTAGAGGTGTATGTTTGTGAATTGTTGCAATGTTGCTGACTTCTTCACATCATGTAGACTGCCCGGGTATCTTACATAAATGAAAAGCCTCATTTCAAAGGCATTATCAATAGCATTGAATTCATGCCTTGGGATACTATTTGCTTTGCGACTGCTGGAAGCGATCATGCTGCTATTTTATGGAAAGAGCAAGATGAAGAAAATTCTTGGAAACCCAAGTCATTACACCGAAACATGCACTCATCAGCTGTAATGGGGATTGCTGGAACACTGCACAAACAGATTATAATTTCAGTTGGTGCAGATAAGAAAATTATAGGCTTTGATCCACAAGCTGGAAAATCTGATTTCAAACACCAACTGGAAAGCAAATGCATTGGGGTTCAACCAAACCCATGTGACTTCAATTTGTTCATGGTTCAAACTGGGTAAGATGAGTTTTTCTTCCTCAGAGGTCATATCCCTTCATACATAATTGATGCAAGCTTCTGTTTTGGTTGAGGAAACAATGTTAATTAGCTCATGATCATTGAAGTCTGAAGCTTTGCGACCTACTTAAAAATCTTTTAGGAATTTGTTTATTTCTCAGTTTCTGCTTCTCATTAACTATGTTACAACCGTGCAGGGCTCATGCAAAGCAACTTAGGTTATTTGATATAAGGTTAAGGCAGACAGAGCTTCACTCCTTCGGGTGGGAACAAAGTAGCAGTGATACTCAGTCAGCCCTGATAAATCAAGCTTGGTCTCCAGATGGATTCTATGTCGCATCTGGGTCAGCCGATCCTATGATTCATATTTTTGATATACGCTTCAATTCCCCTAAACCTTCTCAGTCACTTAAAGCACATCACAAAAGAGTCTTCAAAGCTGTTTGGCACAACTCCCTTCCACTTCTGGTCTCTATATCATCTGATCTCAACATTGGGCTGCACAAGATCTGAAGAAAATGAAATAAACCGTGTATTTCTGGCTGCACAAGATCCAGTTTTATTTCTGGCTGTTCATTGTTTGCCGTGTTGTATCTTATCGTTGAAGGTATTTATTGAAAATGCGAAGTCGTTTTGTGCACCGTGTACATCCTACTTCTTGTCTTGTTCAGATACAAACGACGACGTCCCTCTTGATACGACGTCGACCCAGCACGAAACAACAGGTCAACTCGTCAATTCACGTGCAGCTGCAGAAACGAAAACGAACGAGACGGCAATCGAGGCCACCCGAAACGGTCTTCCTGAATCGGTCATAATCCGATCATCAATTCATCCATCCCGTCCGATCGTTTCAGGTATGCATGACCATCTGATTAACCTCTTTTGGTCTCAATCCAGTTCAATTCGATAGACTATAGGGTTTTTTCATCTGCTGGATCAATAGAGTACTGTACGGGTCAGTTATGTTCATGCGGATCGTCCGATTACGATCAGATTCGATCTCATTCAATTTTCTCTGTATAATTGAAAAGTTCAATAAATTAGGGTTTAGTTGGTTTGGAGATATAATGTATTATTAGCTATTTGCTTTTGGCTAAAGTGTGTTGGAAGCTTGTTTGGCAAACATAGATTACCTGAAAGACAGTGTTAGTGAGACGTGGATATTTTGAGATGGAGGGATCATCTGATAATAAAAGAAAAGTTACCATGAATGGGTCGTCTGGAAAGCTGGCATTTAGCTTGAAGCCGAAGTCCAAACTGATTTCTCCGATTGTTAAGTTTGGTGGAGATGATGAGGAAGATGAAGTAGATGTTGGGAGTTCGGTTGATAGATCGATAAAGAGGCAGAAGGGAACACAGCCTAATGTGTTGGGGATACCGTCTAAGTCGGCTGACGTTGGTAAATGTTGCATCTGCAGTAACAACTGTATTTTTATACCGTTTTTATTCATTCACAACTTTATACCATTCGAATATGAATCATTGAATTTCATCAATGATGATGCTCGAGACACTTCCCCTTATTTTCAGAAACTTTGACACACAAGTTTTGAGATTCATGAACGCAGCAGATTCTTAAAACTTTGTTGCATCTCATGAATGCAGCTTATATCTTACGACCTTATAAATGTCCTGGGAAAGAGACGACCATTTGATTCGATTTATTTGCATTTCTTGTTCATGCTCTTGGTTTTAATCAAATATTTAAGTGAAATGCAGCCCCTTCTGCCCCAAGCGATCCTACTGTTAAGAAAGTTGCAGACAAACTTGCTAGTTTTGTTGCTAAGAATGGCAGGCAATTTGAGCATGTGTCTCGTCAGAAGAATCCGGGTGATACTCCTTTCAAGTAAGTTAGTGTGCGCCATTTGTTTAGCACCTTTGAGCTTTTAGATTAAATATATGGCTGATGTTTTTTTTGAACTGTATATGTGTTATAGGTATATTTTTATATAAGTTGTTCATGATCTATGTTGCGGTACTCTAAAATTTGCTTGTTAGTGGGCTTTTGATGCATTGATGTGTTAAATTGTGCTGAGTGACGCTTTGACCAAGTTGTGTCATTCTAACTTTCACTTCCACAGGTACCTTAAATGTGCTTGCTTAACTTATTGTGAACTGAATTTAATCTTTAATCATTGGCTCTGATTCATAGTGTCTTTTAGTACCGTGGAACTACTGTATTTATCATTCTGCCAATGAATGAGTTCATACAAAGAAGTTCAGTACACACAGATAGGTAATCTCTTTGTTGTGCCCCATGTTTGCAGGTTCTTATTTGATGAGAGCTGTGCTGATTATAAGTATTACGAGTACAAACTCATTGAAGAAGAGAGAGCACTGTCACTGGCATCTAATTTGGGTCAGTGTTTTTTCTCGTACTCAATTTATATACTCTTTAAAGATTTATGTACTTGACATTCAAGTGCCTTGTATTGTTCTTTTTCAAAAATAAACTTCGATATATAGGGTCTACAAACAAAAATGAACAAGCAGCTGGAGCTTATAGTCGTGCTCGTCAGCAGAAGGCTGATTATCAAATCCCTGCTTCAGCACTGTATGAGCCAACTGATTCTGTGGCGCCAGGTAGATAACTGATACACTTATAAACCTTGAGTATTTGATTCAAAATAAGTGGCATTTTTATCTATTTCTCCAGATACAATAGTTATGGTTGAACATTTAGTATAGTCAGGCGGCGGGGGCATAATAAGTCAGAATGTATCTCTTTTGTTTGTAATTTATATTTGCAGTGGGCAACTAAATCTGTAGTTCATAATCTGTAGAAAATAGTCATCTGCCTCAGTGATCAATGATCATGGCTCAGTGCAAGTTATTCACTAGTTTGTTACATTTTTCATATTTAGGATGAAGTATCACCACTGTCAGTTTACCTGTGCACAATTCTGTCAGTTTCCCGTAGTGGTTAGCTGTAATGTTTATGGCTTTTATCTTTGAATGAAGGTGGATCGGTTGCCCCATCAAGTTCAGATCCAGTTGCAATGATGGAATTTTTTATGAAGAAAGCTGCCCAGGAAGAAAAGAGGAAGCAGCCAAAGCAATCCAAGGATGAAATGCCTCCACCTGCTTCTCTTCAAGGTGAGGGATACTTATCGGCAGAATGTTTGATTTGAAGGTCTTTTTGTTTTATTTCAGTTTTATCTTAAATGCTTTTGTATATTAATGTATACTTTTGTGGCCTAGCTATGTCAGATAGTAAAGGTCACCACATGGGTGATTACATCCCACCTGAAGAGCTTGAGAAGTTCATGTCTGCGTGCAATGATGCTGCGGCACAGAAGGCTGCCAAAGAGGCTGCTGAGAGGGCAAAGATCCAGGCAGATAATGTTGGGCATAAACTTCTGTCCAAAATGGGTTGGAGAGAAGGTATGTGTGTATCAGTTAACCTTCCCATCTCATTCTTTTGAAATGATAGAAATCATGATATGAACTGCAGGTGAAGGTCTTGGGAGCTCCAAGAATGGTATTGCAAATCCAATCATGGCAGGAAATGTAAAAAAGGATACCTTGGGAGTTGGTGCTAGCCAACCTGGTGAAGTCACCCCTGATGATGACATATACGAGCAGTATAAGAAAAGAATGATGCTTGGATACCGCCACAGACCAAATCCTTTGGTACTAATTCCTTATCAGCTCTCAAATTTATGGATTTACAGTTCTGTGAACATGCACCAAGAGCATTGTCATTAGTTTTTCATTTCATTTCATGACCATGCTGATTCACTATGGTAATAATTTAATGGCTCTATTTCAGGGTAATCCTAGGAAAGCATATTATTGAGGGAGCATTGTTGTAGTCTCCAGATAACCTGGAGCCTGATTCCAAACAGTTTTATTTCCGCAAGAAATTTGAAGCTGTGTTTATTGTTATTGTGTGCAAACATATGTTGGAGCTCATTTGTTAAGATAATTTCTCAAGTCAATCAGATATAAACTTAATTAACAGCGTAGGGGTTCTAGTTCTACTAAATCAAGTGGGATAAGCATGTAGCACATATCTACCGGGATGTTTACGTAAAGATTTTTTCATAAGTCAGAATATGCGTTTTCATACATCGTTGAATGTTAGTATAATCACAGACTGTTAACATCCAATGTTAATTGATTTGCATTTCTAAAATTCCAAGTTTCTTACAGCATTTCATTTACTCAACTTCTGTGATTAGTTAATTGTGACTTATTGTTCACGATTCAAACAAACCATTTAATGTTGTAGATATTCGTAGTAATAATAGTCAGTGTCGAATTGAGTAGAAAGCCTCAGAACCACAGCCAGTCAAATCGACATCAGCGAATAACTCAGTCGGTAATTCCAACATTAGACAATCATCACCGGCTTCTTCTTACTCAATTTCGTTAAAAAAAGAAGATGAAATGTAATCGCAGTAAACGGCTCCGTGGATTATATTTAAATGAAACCCACAGATTCCTATCAGCATACGAAACATGAAATTCGTATCGGTTCAATGTAGCATCGTCGGTCAATGCCAAAAGGCTACCGTCGACGTGGCATCGAACCATTAAATGCAATAAAAAGAAGCCCTCAGAGACCCGTTCCAAATCACACACACGACTATCGCACCAGATCCGTCAATTCCAGGCCAGATAACATCAGTCCAGTAACGATGACAAAATCAGTCACTGAGCTGCAGGTAGCTGGGGATGGAAAAAACGGGATGACAACAGCCGCTTTTTAAGTGTCATACGGCACTTCCTATCTATGGGATGATTTCCTCACTGGGTAAATCCAACACGACAAACAAAACACAAAATGATGAAAAGCTATGAAACCCTAGACACTGATATTTTCTGCACAAAGCTGGAGAGTATTAATAGGTGGAGGTGGTTCGATACGAGGTTTCAATGTATTGGGCCGGCCCAATAACTTTCTTTGAGGACTTTAGCAGCCCTAGTTATGTTTTTTCATAGTCATGGAAATGCATCAACAACACCTTAGAATTCAATTCAGAAAGTTGAGATTTTCTAGTAAAAAGGTGCTTGCATATTCTGTAAAGGTATTCAGTATAGTTACAAAAATATAGTATAGATTTTATCATTGTAGAGAGACTCAATCAGTTGTTGAATGCCGTACAAATACCAAACTTACAAAAGAGGATGACAACAGTTTCATCCATGTATAATAATAACACAGAATGTAGCAGAGCTTACTTCATTATTGGAGAAATATCAATTTACCCGAAGATTTCTGTTGGGGTAGAGGAGCCTGTGATTTTAAGCACGTCGGATTCCCAATCCATGGCATCACCGCAATGGGAGTTGTTTTTGATGGATGCAACTTGTAAGGGACTCAGGTTGCTGATGATAGAGGGAGATGAGTTTACATTTGTGATGGGAGCTGCTGTGAGAGATACATTTTTAGTTGCTATTGCTTTGAGGCGGTATCTCTCAGCTCTGGATCCGATGACCTGACCCAATATGGAAGCTGCAATAGTAAAGGCCATGGCTGTTTTGGGCATCAGGACTGATTTTCTGAGCATGGCTATGAATGGTACAGCTGCGTGGACGGCTGCAAACCAGGAAGGTGAGAATTTCTCAGTGTGTTCTCGCCATATTCCTAAAGGCACATTTGCAGCCATGCCTAATGCTCCGATAGCAAGGACTTTGGTTGGCAGAGTCTGAGGGCGGAGGGTCTTCACAAATGCTGTTTTTGATAGAGCTGCTCGAGCTGCAACAATTGCAGGTGGACAGTGAAATTTCATGCCAGCTGGTGGCTGAAGTGCCTTCGCCACAAGCGGTAGGACTTTATTGACTGCTTGGTATGACTTGGCAATAGGGCAATTTCCAGTTTCAAGCCACTCGCTGCCTAGGGCTTCATGCTTAGAGTCAGCACCCTGTAAGATAGCAAATTGTTAGTCATTAACAAGTATCAAATCAGGAAACTACTAAATCAAACACAAATTAAATCGGAAACTTGATATTATTCTCAACAACGTCACTATGGAATCGTCAAGTTACCTGAGAAGAATTCCTCTTCTTGGCTGAATGAGGTTTCTTGTTCTGGTTGTTGAACATCCTAAGGAACGCATCAAAGCCAAAAGCCCCTCCCATACCAGCAAGGCTGATAGTTGCAGCCTTTGCAGCCAAAGGATTAAACTGCTGAGGTCTTGCTTGACTTTTCGCACCCTCATTCGGCACATAAGATCTACCAGTTAGAGGGACAACCCCATCACATCCATGAAAAAGCTTAAATGCGGAGTCAAAGTTGGGACCCTCTTCAAAAATTGGCCCTTTCGTTCCATGAACCTGAGAAATGCAACAAAGTGTCCACAATGAATCCTGACTGACTAAATAAGTAAACTCTAGCTGCAAGAAACAATAAAATGTAGAAAAAACCTACCTGTCTTTCAAAAGAAACAGCGGAAAACAAGGTAGATTTTGTAGGCTCATTGATGTTCTTCAAAAATGGACATTTCAGAATCCCACCATCCGAAAGTAGCGAGTCTTCCCTAGAACACCCAAAGAAAGCCATTTCTAATAATGTACCTGAAGCACGATCAAGTCAACATTATCAAAACATGATTTTACAGAAGCTTGAGACTTTTCAACAAATTTATACACACAACAATTTCAGTTCACAAATCAACTCAAATTTATAACACAATTTGTAACAGATCCGATACAATACGAAAGTGTCAAAAGCACATGAAATCAAACGGATAGAATCGAAAGCTGAAACGACAACAGTTACTAGTACTACCGATGGAATCATCGATTAGGCGAAGAGGAGAGGGATGCGATGTTTTTACCTTCTGGTGGACGGTGGCGGACACGCGCACGGAGCAGAGAAGAATCGGAGGAGTCGGAGGCGAAATTGAGATGTGAATAATTGAAATGGAATCAAAACAGAGATGAAGAATGAGTGGGTGGGTGGTTGTCGGATTTGACAATTTTACAAAGAAAAATCAAGATGAGAAAATTGACGCGTGGTTCCAGCACGCACCCAACTACTGCGTCGTATGGAACTAAACGGTATCGTATCGAGTATTGACTTCGAATCTTGTTAAACAGTTTTGATCGAGTTTGTTATAATGTGATTGTTAAGAAAAGAATAATTAATATTATATCATTTTTGTTAAGAATTTATCAATTAAGATGTAATTGAATAATAAAAATATTAAAAAATGAAGGAGTAAAGTTTTTGAATGTCAATTTGTTGTGTCATGAATTAGACTAGACATGGTCGTAGCGTATTTAGTTGTTGAACAAAAACGTTGAATGAGTCACCATTGCACCAAGTTTAGTTTGACTATTGATTAAAATATATGTGTACTTGTTGATGAATTTTATTTTAATTAAAAATTGAAAAACGAGCATTAGTCAATAAACAGCCATTTACATCGATCTAACAGCAATGTTTTTTAGATTACGAAATTATCAATTTTAATTGAAAAATAAAATAATTGAAACATGTGATATCACAATCATTTTCCTTCTATTGGTTGATTTGGATTTTTTATTTTATTGTGAAGTGGACCACCACTCAATAATTGAATGTAATAATCTAAACGTGCATAAACGATTCACAAACATTATTGGTCTTATTTTTCGCAACCAAACCACAAACAAAAGACCAAGTTGGCCCACTGTCACCTCGTCTGGTTTAACCACGTGTCTATGGTCCAATCGAAAACACTGATTTCCTGTCCAAAAACATTAAACCAAACGGAGAGATGGTTTGAACCACTGATACTATGGTATTTTAAGAACAAGATACTATGGTATTCCAGCCAGCAAGATCCACAAAGCCCTGGCCCGAATGGACAATGACTATTTAAGATCAGCTTTGGACTATTAAGAGCTGCAACCTGATCTATCAGCTTCTGTTTGTTGAGCGCACACAGTTAGATGTCCAAACTTAGGGATAACGTCCCTATTTAAAAATACAGAGCCTGTCAGCTTCTGCTTGTTGAGCGCACACAGCTGCGTAACATTGGACGAGAGACTTTCTTTTTTCTATTTAAAAATACAGAGCCTAGAACAAAGCAGGAAATGGCTGTGGGAGTGTGACATAGCTGGGGAGACCTGTTGGGAAAAACAGCTTTGCATTTTCTTCAAATGTTCTTTTCACCCTTCACTGGTTCCCCAAAAGACTAAAAGTTACAATTTGTGGTCATATTACTGGGGAGACCCTGTTTCAGCTTAGCTGCATCCGGTTTCAGCTTATAAATGGTGCTGAATGAACAAATACAAAGAAAGAAATGAGCTGCATAACTAAAGAATTTTTATTGAAACCTGAGAGTCCAAATTCAAACAGCAAAGTCCCAAGGACTTTTTTAGAAGAAAAAAAAAATTGTACGCTAAAACTGTGTTTTATCTGTGCAAGCTTCTAGTAAATTCCCACTTCTGTTGAGGAATCTACATGTCGAGTAATTCCATAAAGGATTTCTTTTGAAATCAGCGGCGATAGAATTCTAAAACGCCCGCAAGGAGATCGCACATACCACCTAGGAAGGTAAGAAAACTGCCAATAAAAGGAAGAATTACAGACCAGGCCAGTTGATTAGCAGCCACTATATCAGACCTGCCGGCACCCACTATATCAGACCTACCATCTCCACCAGTTGGCACACCCCCTCCTGTGCCCATTTCAACATCAGTGTCCTGTACCACGCGCCAACATATAGTCTCTTTGACAAAGTTCCAGGCAGCAGCAAGCTTAGTTAGAATATTCTGCACACAACCGATTCTATGTCAGTGCCATCAGTATACTGTCTCTCTTTGCTTCATTGTTCATTCATTCTTCCAATATTTATACTAGAAACTTATAAAATCAAGAAATCATTCACGCAATCAAGTACTACTACATTTTTTAGTGCATTCAACAACAGCATATCATATTTTAAATTGAGTTCGAATCTTTCACAACATCAAGATCACTAGTCTTTTCCGATCAATGGTATCAAGTAAAACTAATCATTCAGAACTCACCAGTGAATATTGAGTTATCAATACCTAATTGGACCGTAACAAATAAATGATAAATTAGTTGAAGCCCAAGTCCAAGATGGAAACTAAAGAAGACAAGAAAGATTTGGAGCTTTCTAGAGAAGTGTGGAGAAGGTGAGAAGAAGATATTTTAGCTAGATATTTCTAGAGGATGAATTTGGACCGTTGGATGAAACTAATCTCATCCATCCATTTCATAAGTCTAGTAGTATAAATAGGAGTCATGTAGTGTCATGTTAATATCTTGAGCTAAAGAGACAAAGTGAGTATGAGGTGTGAGTTATTCTCTTGTAAAAGTTTCTCTTCTCTATAATAAAATCCGTCTTGAATAAGCTGCGCAACTCAACACTTTGCTCAGTATTAGGCACGGTGTGATCTCCATCAACATTGCTACCAACTGCCCTATCAGTATTCGAAATATTACTAGCTCCACCAACTGGCACACCCCCTGTTATACCCATTCCAATGTCGTTGTTTTCCTGTACCACGGGGCAACATATAGTGTTCTTAATGATGTTCCAAGCAGCGATCACTTTAGTTTGAAAATCATGTCTCCAGTTCTGTCTGACTTGTAATGTGTTAGTGCCATCAGCATTCTGTGTATCATTTGCTCCGTGATTTGCCGCAATCAAGTGAATTCCTGATAAAAAAAAGATTGAGAATCCATTCATTCTTGTAATCAACTACTACAACTTTTTGCACTGCATCTAACAACAATTCATAAAAGATTTTAAATTGAATAAAAATCGTTCAAAACAAGATTTTTCAATATTTTTGCACTGCATCCAACAAGATTTATGCACTGAACAACAGTGCATATCAATTCACAAATCCAGAATTCAATACTCATCTATGAACACAGAAGTTGACTTCGATCCCTCCAAGTTCGTCGCACTCCACGTCGCTACACTCTCGTTTCGATTCTTGATATTTCGAACTGAAAACGAAACCTAATTTCCGAATTAAAACTACCTCTGTTCAAAAGTACATAATCTCGCACTGCATCCAAAAAACAAAATATGAAAATACAGAACTCACCAATGAACACAGATGTAGACTTCGATCGTTCCAAATTCGTCGCACTCCACGATTCGCTAAGTTTTCGAATTGATCTTCGAACCTGATTTCGCAAATGTTCAAAACTAGGTGCTCAGCACTTAAGTTTGCACAGATGCAAAGTCGAATTGTATCCAACGTCGTTGTCGTTCTGTTTTTTAATAACTAAATAAAATTAAGCATTAAACAAATTAAATCCTGAAATAAACTAACCATAAACCATAATTATATAATAAAACAATCCTACTTAATTAATCCTTAAAATTAATTTACAAATTAAATTAAAAAATACTTTATTAATTAAATTTAGGTCAGTGTTAATTTAATTATTAAACAAGTAACATTGTTTTGAATATATCCTAAAACAAGTAATTATAAAATAAAAAGGAATATTATTAACTTGATTAAACTTTTGAGGAGTGAGGTGAAGTATAGTTGGCAAGTGTGCTATTAGCAATTAGAAGATGAAGCCACATTTCTTATGCCTATAATACCCATGCTTTCAACAATAACTAGTAGTTTTGCACATAAAAATCAATACATGTAGATTATATATTATAATCAAATGAGTAAAATATAATATGATAGAGTAAATATTGAGTTTCATAGGGATAGTTTCGGAATGTAAAAATGGCTTCAAATAACAGTCAAAAGGATGGCTTGTGCTTTATATGTAGGACAGATTACTTTAAATAAACCTCATATTTTCAATATTATATATAAAAATAATTTATAATATAAATATGCACATATTAGAATGTGTAGTAAAGACTAGTTGATATGGAGATATGGAGTATAAAGCCAGCCAGAGTTGGTTTTTCAGATCTCTTTATATTTTTCTAAGTTATATATGCACATTTTTTCATAGGAAGCTCCGGCTGACATACAGGATAGTTGTGTGGGGTGTTTCATTGGCTTTTGCGTCATAGGCCACACTGTTAAGACAAAATTGTGACAATGGAGATGATTGATTCACATTTTTATTCATTCAATTACAATATTATTTGGAATTCGCTTACATTTTAACGAGTTCGGTTCTTAAGGGACATTAAAATTTTATAAGACAAAAGAACATCATCTCAACCGCTCATTTTGATTAATCTGACGGTTGAGATTAAATGTAACGACCCGACCAGATCAGCCGATCGGAGCCGCTACAAGCCTAGCCTGTCCGAGACACATGCCACTCAAGCCCCCTAGGTCACCACAACCTAGAACTTTTATCTTAAAAACCATGGTACTTAGGTGACATGAGACTCGGCAGGTTAGCTTATCTAGCTAACTCTCTTTCTTATTCTTGTCGATGTGGGATGTTACATTAAATAAATTATGAATTAAAATAGGTGGTTGAATTAGCAAAATACACAGGCGGTTGAGAATGACGGTTATCAATATCAACCGTTAGATGAATTGAAATCAACGGTTGAGATGATGTCCTTCCGTCTCACAAAAACTTGTATGTCCTCATAAAACTCAATCCTTATTTTAACATATTAAGATTTACTTGTTTGAAATTTTACTCAACGTAATCCTTGTATTTTTGCAGGTGCTGATGATAGTTCTTTGATCAAACTAAATAGCAGATTAGTGTTGAAACTTAATAAGAGCAAGACAACATCATGTTTTAAATAACCTTTTCTTCATAATCATAAGTATAAAATGGATCTCCCAAAACCAAATTTACAGACTTGGGAGTGGATTCCACCATGAAAACAGTGCATGTAAAGAAAAATAATGACATTATTTGTACTTTATCTAATTTACACAAAGTATCGAGCTACACTGACATTGATGTCTTTGATGAACTTTGTAATTCAAGGCTTTGGGTTGATGACACTAGGAGAGCAAATAGTAGAAAACCCAAGTGTCTCAGCATTCCCATAGTGACTAGGAGCAGATGAATGCCTAATCCCTTTTGGCATACAACTCTCCAAATCTTGCAACCCAATCTGCTGATGATCTTTTTGAGGTTCCAAAACTTCGTATTCGACTCCCCCGTCGAACGGTGGCTTGGTTGCCACCACGACTAGACCGGTTGTAGCGATTGGACCTTGTCGTCCCATCGTCATTGCAATCGAACAAATGACAAAAATCACAAGAATAAGTGAATGCATCTATATTTTTCTCTCTTCTATGTAGGCTTGACTTTGGTTTCAAGTTTGGAGAAGTGTAAGTTATGTAAGTATAAAATGTAATATGATATGTGGTGCTATGAAGTGTGCTATATATACATGTTCTTGTTATTTGATAATTTGGTAGATGTATAATATTATTGTAAGAAAATAGCTAGCTGTAAAATGATGCAAGGCAGTTGAGAAAGTGTGCTCGTGCATTTCATAAATTGCTTATTGAATTATTGCTACTTGATCCTACTCTATCTTCTCAAATCACATTCTCAGTATAACAAAATATCATATTCTTGTTTTTTGAAAAAGTCAAGATCCTGACAACATGGTAGAGGTCAAACAAGGAGTTACAGTGCAGACAGATGTTGGATGGTAATTGCGACACGTGGAGTTTGTGGTAGGTTTTGTTTAGAAATGCTGATAATGTTGACACGTGGACTGGTTACGTAGTGACATGTGTGGAGAAAAAGTGTCTAAATCTTGGAAAAGGTTGGATTTGGGCAGGCTAAGAAAATCTGAAGAGATGGCGAGAACAGTTGTGATGAAATAAGTGTAGGTAGTTTGAGAGTGTCATGAGATTCTGATTGGGTGTTTGAAGAAGTTGAATCCTGTTCAACTACGAAACTGAAGTGGTGCTGGCTGGGTTTAACTGAGGGAGTTTTAGTTTGGGTAAACAGACCATTGCACTACTGACACATAGTCATGTTATGTCACTTGGTCCTATCTGAACTGTTCATATGAAGAAGACCTTGCGTGGTTAGCAAGGTAACACATGTGTCTTCTTACGGACTCGAGCTCAATAGATTTAAGGAATCAAGATGAATACATTTTAAGGAATCATGATGAATACAGACTCTAGAAGAGTTCATCAATCTTCATAAAAAAGTTCATTAATCAAACTAAATTTAAGAGAAATGTTGTAAGACCTTTCCATAAGAGCAGGACATAATGTTAAGAAAACATTATGGTTAAGAAAACATTATGGCTAAAAAAACATTTCTTCATAATCATCAAGTATAAAATGGATCTCCCAACACCAAATTTCCAGACTCAGGGGTGTGGTTTCCACCATGTAAACAGTGAAATTACATGTAAAGAAAAACCAATCTGGTTACTTTTATTTATTTTGAAAGCAAGTTTGGAACATGAACTTCAAGGAACCAAGCAGAGACATCTGAACTGCTCTTGACTAGCTGGATCTTCAGTAACCCCAGTAGTCGTTCCTGATTTCATCATCAAACTTCTGTTTCAATTCAGGATGCTTCGCAAAGTATTCATCTGCTGTCATAGTGCTGAGCTTTTTCTGTACAATAAATGAATGAAAACAAGTTAATTATAACGATTACTGCGACTTAATAGAGAACAAATGGAATACTGATGCAAAAGCTACCTTCAGCTCTTGAACTTCAGCAATCTCTTTCTCCAAACGCTCAGACTCCTTCAAAGATTGTTGTTCTGCTTCCTTGAACTCTACCAACTGTATTTACATGGAATAAAATTCAAGTTACACCCATATGATAGTTTGACAACTAAATTGAGCTAAAAGAAAATATAAAGTAAGGTCCCATAGTTCAAGTTTCATAGCCGACATATGCTATCAATACTCACCAAAGCATCAAATTTTGGCTTGTACTCAGGAGTGACTGTATCCACATATTTGGGGATTTCAATGCCTGAAAAGCAAGAGTCAAACTAGGATGACAAACTTGGTAAAATACCAGCTGAAGCTTACATTTTTATTTCTTTCTAACACATCTAAACACGTTGAACATAAAAAAATTCAGAAAACTCATCAGTGAACAACAGAGCATAATTTCACTCAACAGTGGAAGGATTTAGCGAATGGAATCGCAAGATAAAAGGGTTCAACAGGCCTCTTACTCCAGGGTATATAATGCAAATAATTTGTAGTATCCACTTTAATTCAGATTTCACCTCTCTTTATAAGAAATCTCAAAGTTCAATAAATTAATCATCAGTGACTGAATGAACACTAATATTTAGTTTATGAGCAGTGACCACCATAATTACAATCTATTTATGACGTAAAGGCGTAAAGCCAGGAAAAGTCTGTATGAACTATGGTCTATCTAGGTACTATAGGTCTGTATGGAATATGAACTAAGTCACAAAATTACTGCAGGATATAAATGAAAGGCTTAAAATGAGTCCAAACATTTATCTTTATTACTCGTTATCAGACACTAGAACTATTCTACTAACATACATTTTGTATATGTTTAACTCAGCAAGGAAAGATTGGAAGTGAATAACAGTACATAAACCACACTGCAATCAAAGCAAACACACACACACTATTAGTACAATCCAAAAAGAATATAACACATACTGTCATACGCCTCCTTGTACATGTCAACAATGCGCGATCCAATTCCTTTCCTGTAGTATTCCCAGTCAATCGGCTCAGGCTCCTGCATGAAGCATAACTTCATCAATTTAAGCATGAATCAAACAGCCATAACACATAAACATAATGCGCGGCACCTTCCTCACATCCTTACGCCCTTAAAATTACAATTAAAATCGGATTCCCTACTAAATCAAAACCTCATTTTTCTTTCTCAAATTCAACTATGAAAAAACCACATTTGCATCTGACATCATAATCAGCAAAAACAAAATCAAACCCTAAACTTGCTAATGATAATTAGATCTATCATCATAACAAATCAAATACATCCAAATCAAAACACCAGTCAAAAAATCAATCCTAGCAGATGTAAATGACCTGGCTGAACTTGGTCTCAAGCGCGTTGTTAACTTCATCGAATGTCCGACGAAGAGTAGCGAACTCCTTTTTCGCCTCATCAGAGATCAACAACTTGGCTAGACCATCCCAATCGATCGCCTTTTGGGCCTTCTTTGCCACGTCGACAACCTTCTTGCCTGCTCCGCTCATTTTCTTCGCTCCGATTTCGATCTGTCAACTCTCTATTCGATAAACCGAAGACGACGATTGCGTTCTTCGCATATGCCCTCGCTTCGGATTTGGGCCCTTGTCTGGGCTCTTTTATTCATGGGCCTGTAAACCGTTTCGGCCCATTTAAAATATTAAACGAAATTAATGTACCGGATTAAAAAAGTGTTTAGATAAAAGATAATCATATATATTAAAAGGATGTATCATTGGACACGTGAATATTTTATCAAAATTACAAAAAATTATATCGTTATAAAATGTTGTTACAACGCCCAATTTGAATTTATTTGTTTCAATATCAAATATGAAACTTTAGTTTGAGTGGTTGTTATTACAATAGTAGAGATGGATGTATTTCTGGACGTTTCTGATTTTTTGGTAAAAATTCAAAATTACATACTTTTGCGCAACATTTAATTTCTTGCTGGCAAATTATCACACATTGACCACTTAAATAGCATTTTTTTCGATAGCAAAATCATTTAATGTAATATATTATATCTTAAAAAATCATTTAAATTGCATTTGATGTAATATATTGATTCTTAAAATTCTTGACAAAAGATTTGTTCATTAGATGATTTGAACTCCAAGTCTTGACACATTGTTTGTTTGCATTAAAACTACATTTTTTAACCATCCAGCAGGAATCAAACATACATTGTTGTTTCAAGTACATACTTTGCTCTACTTATTTGCTTAGGAAAATCTAAGGTATCTCAAAACCAACACATTCTTACATTAATTAAATGAAAACAATGAAAAACGAATGATCAATGTCAAACAACTAGTACATAAATAGCGTAAACGATTCCCGGTATGTACCCCAGAAATGTTAGCAGCACATCTATCCAGAATTCCACCTGCAACCATATGAATACATCTACAAAACTGAGTCTTTTGAAGAAAGAAAAAACTGATCAATGAAAATGATGTATTGAAAATATCGATAAGGGACGTTACACCACATCCGTAGCGCAGAAACACACCGACGGGTGGGAGGAGGACTGCCAGAACCACTTCAAGAAATGTCTCTGATCCCATAACTACTGCTTCTGTACATCATACAAACCGAGCTAAATTGTTATTAGCAAGGTAACCTTGCAGTGAACATGCTCTTGACTCGCTCCCTCATGCTTCATGGTCTCTACTTAATTATAGCACTTGAAAATATGAGCCACAAGAGTAAATCTAAATTTGGTAATGAGGAAAAAATGTACATTCAAAGAATTTAATACCGGAAAAATTGTTCGAAAATAATTAAAATGTTTTCGGTTGCATAATCAGTAGCGACAAGCTTGGAACATGCTCAGAGTTAAAGGCTCACATTAACATAACAAGTTCGAGTTTCTAGAGGAAATGGGAATGTGGTTGTGGTCTAAAGGTGCTTGGAAAAGATAGATTCGACCACACCCTGAGCTATGGGATGATAGCAGTCTCGAGCTTCAGTGAAGACTCTCTTAGCGAGTACTTTTTCCTCCTCTTTTCCAGCTCCTTGAGCAAGTGCAGTGTAAAGTGGACGGAGGTATTTCATCCTGCCTACTTCTTTTAAAGTCTTTTCCACTTCACAGTAGTAGTTTCGGCAACCAGAGGAAATTGCGTGCTGAAGGAAAGCCACTTTCACCTCATAATCTGTAGATTCTGAAAGTCTGTAGCGAGCATCTAGAGCTGCTAGCTGCAGAAAAAAACCTATAATATTAATCTCAATGCAATAGGAAATAATTACGGATGATAATATTAATGTTAATAATTTTATTTGAAAAAATATTGAAATGATGAGCTGGAGTACTAATTCAGGAAAGATATCCATTCAGGAAAATGACGATCGAATTAGTACTAAATTCATTGAAATAATACCTGAGAAGGATCAACATTTTTAGGAATATTCTCCAAATAAAGTTCCCATTCCTGGCCTTGCCAGTCGGACACCTCATCTTCTCCAGGTATCTTTCCCAGCTTAAACTCATCAGCAAGTGATACAATTTTCGAATAGATGTTCGAAACTGGTTCCAACGCATCTGGGGGAATGCCAGTACCCTCAGTCCATAATTGTAGGTCAACGTCATTTTCGATACCAGGTATATTTTCTTTCAAGAAAGCCAGGAACGTTTCAGTATCAATAGATTGGAACTTAAAAGTAGCAATGTACTTTTTCAGGAAGTCGTCAAATGCAGGCCTTCCAACCTGAAAAGTTAAATAGAAAATGAATTTATCACTTGAATAGTTAAATGCCGTGAATGTGGCAGCTATGGTATTACCTGACGTTCAATCCGCCACAAAAACTGGAACCCCTTTTCATATGGAACTTGAGAATAAACATCATCCGGGTCAATCCCTTCTTGATTGCACTTGAGCTTCGTGAATTCCAAATTGTCTTTGAATCTTTCCATTTCATCATTAAGCCCTCTCCATCCAATTCCAATATTCAATGCTGCCCGGTCAGGCCTTGCACTGCTTCCACTATTCTCCTCTCAGCATATGTTGTAAAACCCTAAAAGAAAGCATCCACTTTTGAAGTCAATAAAAGTGTCATGTAAAATGCTTAAACAGCTAATCAGAGAATAATTGGGTCCAAAGACATCTTTCGAACATGCTTGTGGCTTTCTACAAAAGCTCTAGATTCCTGGGTATGAATAAACATATACCGTACCGCCATCACTTTATAGAGGAATTAGATAGTTACATCATGACTGCCTTATATGCTACAAGGCATATACCCAGGGCCTGCTTAAAAATTAATTGAGGCCTAATATCAGGGAAAAAGAACTTAACAGCTGAACTATTTTTTATTGCGATGAAAACAGTAACACAAGACACATTGCTCTATGTATTCGAGGCTCATTACAAATGTGTGGATGTCATAATTTGAGGAAATGAGGACCTTTATGTGGGTGTACTTTAGAGTTTTGTGTGACGCTTAAAGCAATTGCTTTAATCTCATACACTATACAACCGGGTCATATAGACAGTATAATGGCAGGCTTGAATGTCAATAAATTTGCATCAAAGTAATACAAAAAGGGATTCACCATAACCATTCTGTCCCTCCCAACATCTTAACACTTGCCTAATTTCTCATAATCAAATATGACGCAATCACACAAACAAATGAAAGAACTTTTTTTCCATCCATGCAGATCGTCATAAAAGAACCATAAAACCTTAATCCACGCCATTGATGCACTTCAACAGATGGTGGACAGTATAAATTGGAACTAAACAACAACAGCATCAGCATAACTACATTTGAGAGAGGTTGTTTCAGTTTTATTCGTAGTATATTGATTAACGCTACCATGATACTCTTGCTGTAATGTAAACATATGACTGACAAAGTTGAACTGAACAGAAGTACCTCATTGAGCCAAAAATGCTCGTTCGTCTTGTTAGTGATCAAGTTACCAGTCCAGCTATGTGCAAGCTCATGTGCCACAACCTGAGCTCCACTCCCATCCCCTTTAATCACTGTAGGTGTCAAAAAAGTCATCCTCGGATTCTCCATCCCACCATAAGGAAAACTCGGAGGCAAAACCAACAAATCAAACCTCTCCCACTCATAATTCCCAAACAGCCTCTCCCCTTGCCTAATCATATCTTCAGTCCCTTCAAACTCCTTAGCTGCCTTCTCCAACACCTCCGTTCCCGCTTCCGCATACACTCTCGTCCTCGGTCCCACCTCCTTAAACCCAAGCTCCCCAACCGCAAAAGCAAACAAATACGGCGGAATAGGCTGTTCCATCACAAACTCCTCCACCACACGCCCTTCCGCCCTCCACAGTAAATCTTCACAGCTGTCCCACTCTCTCCACTCACAGGCTCCCTCCGTGCCACATGCTTTGCAGACATCACAGCAGATAACTCCTTAGGCACATTCAACCTAGCTGAATAGCATATCCTAGCAGCAGGGGTGTCCTGACATGGAAACACAGCACGTGCGTGAATAGCCTGACACTGAGTGAACACAAACGGCAGCGTTTTGTTAAAAGTCTGCTGCGGTGAGAGCCACTGTATAGCAGACGAAGCAGGAGATGTAACATAAGATATCAAAAAGGAGGCTTGATTTGTGAGTGTGAGCGACACGTGGTGGCCTTTAATTGGTCTGGTGTGTCGGAGAGGGAAAAGGGTATGTGAGATTTGGTGTTGGGATCGAGAATTGAAGTTATAGTGAGGGATCGGGCGTCGAGTGAGATGGGGCCAGAGTGAGGTGTTGGGAGGGTGATGAGGGCGGAGGAATGGATTGTAGAGGTTGGGAAATCGAAGTAGAAGGTGAGTGAGATGTGGGTCGCAAGTGGGTGTGATGAGTCGGTGAATGAGTGCGGATCAATCGGAGCCATCGGGACCAGAGGTTTGAACTTTTTCGGGTTTTTTGAGGCAGACGAAAAAATGGGATGCAGATTCTATTCAGCATATGCAGAGTGTTGTGTTGGTTCTAAAGGCTCAAACGCCGACGTTTTGTTGTTGAGAGTTGAACGGTGACGTTTGGTTGTCAAAACGGACAAACAACATTGCATACGTGTTAACCTCAATAATTGTCGTACTAAAAAAGTCACATTATATAAACTGCAAACCCTAAGCCCAACATCTCGAGGACGACGTCGCATCACATCACTCCGAACTCCGATCCGCTCAATCGATTTCCGTCCATGGCGGCCGTTCACCGTCTCCTCAGATCCACAACATCGTCATCCAATTTCACATCCTACTTGCGCCGTGGCTTCGCCACATCAGTAGTTTCCGATTCGTCTGAAACGGGTGCGTTTAATCCTTCTTTGACTTTCAAAAAGGATCCAAAGGATAGAAATGTGCAGTGGATCTTCTTAGGATGTCCTGGAGTAGGTAAAGGGACTTATGCTTCGCGGCTATCGAAGCTACTTGGTGTGCCGCATATTGCTACTGGAGATCTGGTTCGTGAGGAGCTCTCGTCTTCTGGCCCACTTGCTTCCACTGTATGTTTCCTTTATGATTACTAATTCAACATCTGTTTGTTGTTTTTGTTTCGAACATTTATTTAACTGTGCGTCATCTTGCAGCTGGCGGAGATTGTGAACCAAGGGAAACTGGTTTCGGATGAGCTCATAATAAAACTATTATCTAAACGTCTGGAGTCTGGAGAGGCAAAGGGTGAATCGGGGTTTATTCTTGATGGATTTCCACGGACTATCAATCAAGCGGTAATTTTTTGACTACATTTCCACTACTTTTTGATTAAGAATGTCTTTTTTTCTCGACACAAACAATCATGGTCTGTTGATATTTTATCGAACATAAAATGAGGCTGACTTAACTGAATTTAGCATATAGACTTAATTTTTTGTGTTCTTGATTATAGTTGCTTTCAAGTATTAAGAATATCAAAAACAGTTAACTTTTATTTATGTAAAGTTAAATGTTGAGCCAAAGGGATCAAATTTTAAATTATCCAAAAATAGGCTGTTTGTATATGTACATTCAGATAGTACATTCATCGGCCACATAATTTTCTGTAAACTACAAGCTATACCGATGTCTTATTAGCTATTCATTGATTCCATTCAATAGTAAGGAGCATGTGTTATGTGTGATATTGCTCAATCACTTGCTACTCTGTAATCTGTGTTTTATCTTAGGCTCACCCTTCTTTTTTGGCTTATGTGTTTCAGGAGATACTTGATGGAGTGACTGATATAGATTTGGTGGTTAATTTAAAGCTTAGGGAGGATGTTATAGTTGCAAAGTGCCTTGGAAGAAGAATTTGTAGTGAATGCGGAAAGAATTTTAATGTAGCTCACATTGATGTAAAAGGAGAGAATGGAAGCCCTGGAATGTACATGGCTCCTTTACTGCCTCCTGCTCATTGTGCAACAAAGATGGTTACTCGAGCTGACGATACTGAAGAAGTTGTAAAGAAGCGACTTCAGATATATAATGAAATGGTAATAGTTCACAACAAGCATTTTATCCTTTTCTGCTTATTGTTATTTGCACCGAATTATCGTTAAAAAATTATGCATCCCTTAGAAAACTATATTACCATACATTTTGAATCTTGGTGTTTTCAATAGTTGTATTTGTCAAAATTGCACATTCTGTTTCAGTAGCCGCATATGCGATTTTGAAAAGAAGAAACAAAGAAAGGTTCTTTATGTCGGACCATTATGATTCATATTTTCTTTTTTCTTCAAGTGGATTCCTTTTTTTTTGATAAAAAGTGGATTCCTTTTTTGATTAGCATGTGTTTGGTGTTGTAGCTATTTAAATTCCCTTTAGCTGCATTCAGGAATCTCGTATTTGGATATTTTTTATTTCATTTTTGTTTTTCATTTACAGAGTCAACCTGTTGAAGATTTTTACCGCAGTCGGGATAAGCTTATGGACTTCAATCTCCCTGGAGGAATCCCAGAGTCATGGCCAAAACTTCTTCATGTTCTGAATCTCGAGGAGCCCGAAAGCAAAAGATCCGCTGCAGCATAACAATTTACAGTCCACATGCTCCCAACTCAAAGGAAATCTGTTTTTGCATGTAATCCGTTACCGTGATACATGCATATAATTTTTTCCGCACTTAAAACCCGATTTTTGTACAATAAAGCATGTAATATGCCCTGGACCCTCATCTTTGAAATGGGATCAATATTCATAGTTCATACTTTTAAATTATTCAGAGCAGTTTGAGCTTTTTTTAATTAGTGATTCTTTTGTACTCTTTTACCAACTTCCTCCAGA
>QZGG01002114.1:0-44784 GCA_006409495.1 Sedum album | reverse complement strand
AGACTAGGTCTGGTCTTGGACATGGTGGATAATAGTTCATCCTTATGGCTTGGACTGCCTCACCGAACATTTCCTCGAATGTCTCCATCTTCAACCCAAGACTCAATGCTATGAGCTTCAATAATTTCCTGCACAACTTTTGTATCGCGATCGAGTAATTCTCAACAGCATCACTGCATATGCAATAAGTAAATATTAAAAGTTATTTTGACATATTTACGTGTTTACACGAAAATATTGATTTTTAAGTCACCTGAAGTCTAAAGGTTTTGAAGGCCATAGCTTCGGGTTGCGGATATAGTCAGGGTGAACCCCAAGTGCAAACATGTTGCACCAGTCCAACTTTTGATCATCTGAAAACACAAAGGCTTGACCATAGCCTTGAACAGCTCCAGGTACCATTGGATACTTTTGTTTTTCTTCGACTGGAAGCATAAAGAACTCCATGCCCACTTTCTCGATTCTTTCCAGCAGTTCCAAGTCAATCCCATGATTGATCACCTACACGAAACAAATAATTTTCACAACCATACAACTGTTTAAAAGAAGCCAAAATACATATGTTTACAAGCACTAAAAAATGAAAATATGTACCTGAAAAAAACCCCAGTCATGGCATGCAGTTGCAAGTTTTGAAATCTCCTTGCGGAAATCCTCAGAGTTGAGTTTGACTAACTTGTAAAGATCAATGACAGGAATTTCTTCTAGATAAGGGAGACAAAGACTGTCTAATGCAGGCCTTTCCTTCTCGTTGCGCACGAACCTCTCTGGCACTGCTTTAGGCCTTGCTTTCCTTAGTTCTTGGACATCGTCGACTTGGCCTACTTTAATGGGAAATGTTGGTTCTGGAGCCATATGATTCAAAACCAATTAAACTGCTAAGGCAAAGCAAGTTCCCAATGCATGCAGTTTTGGAACAAGTTTTGATTAAGTTTGAGAGTGTGAGAATATAAGCAAGGCTTCATTGTATTTATAGGGAGCAAAAAGAAACATGAATAGGAAAATTATTGTAGATGCATTTTGGCTTCTTGTGAATATGAATGGACTTGGAGACAGGAGACCCCATGTAGATGATTACTTTTCATACCCTGCAATATACAATGTTTGTAATGGTAAGAACTAAAAAGTGATTATCTGTTTGTAAGGAAAAATGCATCATAATATAAATGTGTTCGAACGAAAATTTGTACATTGGACCTAAATCTCCCTGCATCGTAATATAAATTGTCATGATTATTTTACAAGAAATAGCAATTTAACGGTTAACCACTCGGTCTATGATCTCAAATCTGGATTCTAAGGTTGTTACAAATAACTTAAAATCAGTGCATTAGTACTACTCTTATTTAGAATCTACTCCATTGCCATTCGAGAGAGGATCTAGCAAAGAGAAAAGTGATATCACTTTTTATTTTAATAAGTTTAAAACTCTACTTTACATATTCCATTACAGGAACTTTAATGATCGTTCCATTTTGAACCGTGAAATTCTTTAGTGAACAGCCAAATGCATCATCATCCGCCATTGTCAACGTCAGAAACCTGACCACCTTAACCAATTACTAAATATTCAAGCATCAGGATGCTACCCTTTTTCATACATTTTTATGAAATTCGATAATGTTTTTTATCGAACGTCGAAGACATATATATTTGATGGGGAAAATGAAAAAAATATGTTACTTGAAAGGGGAAAAGAACAGGCAGTGAGACATTTGAGGAAGGGAAATGGAGGAAGAGGGCCAGGTGAATTTTTGATAAATTAAGAGAAGAGGATGCATGATGTTCTCAACTTTGGAGACAAAGCATGGTGAGTTTTTGTTAAGAGCATTATTAATCATGTATAAAGGGATCTTTGTTTTTCTTGCCTTCCACTCAGCATTCCCTTGCTTTGCCTCATAGTCCCTCCTTTGAGTACTCATTAGTGTGTATGTGTGTCAAATTATTGTAGCCATTTGCAACAGCCAAATCCATATGAAATTGTTTTAAAAATTATTGTTTGTTAATCTGTCAACAAATTTGTCAGAAAGGCTGTGGTCTACTGATTATATTTTTGATGTAACAATCAAGAGCGTTCAGATTCGAATCGTTCTAGACGTTAATAACGAGTTTAAACGAAGTGTGCCTATTATACTTTTAATTATTTTTAGTGTACAAGTTGATTTGTGCAGATTTAGAACTACAAATCAGGAACATAGAGATCAAATTATAATCTTAAGTTTGGAGTTTTGTGGAATAATTAAGTGATTTGATAAAAGAATGAAAAGCTGATTGCTTTATGGAAAATGGAATAAGAGATGGCGGGGACTCCTCCCTTCTCGCTTACACTTGTCCACTATCAACCAAGTTACTTGATGATTCTTGTTGAATACATTATTGTATGATATGATAGACACGGCTGTTGGCCAAGTCAGCTACGCCCACAATATGTTTGATGAAATGCCAATACCAGAATTTGATCACTTGGGCTGTAGCTGGATGTCCTCATTACTGGGTATGTCAAAGCTTGATCTATCAGTGGCTCAGTTACAGCTCAAAATTGATGCAAAGATAACGCATAACAGGGTTTTGGGTTCATTCATATCTTACGTTTACAACCTGAAATGGCCAACTCACACTCATGCGTTGAGTATTTTGCAGAAAGTGAATGCTAAATTTGGCTGACATCAACCAGAAGGAACACAAAATGTATCTTTTTGCAAGTGCAGATTGAACTGTTAGCTCTAGTACTTTTGCTTTACTTATCATTCCCATAGGATTGACTACCAGTTTGAGTCTGATCAAAAACTCTAGCACAGATTGTCATGCAGCCTACATGGGAAAAGGTAATCAGGGTTTTTAATGGATCCTTGCACTTGTGGAGATTTCAGGCGAGGACTACATTTTCATCCGCATTTTAATTTTCGAAAATTCAACAAACATGTTTTTATTTGGTCTCAGACATGCTCCTTATACAATGAGGCAATGCAACTACACAATCTACTAGAGAAGATCATACACACATGACACAACTTGAAGCTCCAGCATGGCAGCATATGCCCCCATCCCATGTCACAAAACAAGGTACAAAGTCAACATTCCTGATTTATGAATGGAACAATCTTCACATACAAGTGACTTGTGCAAGTAGATATCTCAATTTACCATCAAACTAATTTTCAAGAAAAATACATGATTTCTCATTGTCATTTTCAATTTTTGCATCATGTACAGCTCACTCCCACTAATCATACTTCCAAAATTTCAGAAGCATTAAAATGTACCAAACCTTCTCAAATTTCCCATCTTTACTCAGATATTAACACTGTAATATATTTATGCAAAAATGTTGAATTTGATTTAATGATTTTTTCTAATTCTGAAAAAAATGTATTTTATAGGGATGTAATGATGAAAGGAATCAATTTGAACAGCCAGGATAAATTAAATTATTGAATTTAGAGAAGACAAATTTGGAGGAGAATCAAATGGGGAATGAAATGGAATGGAGAGTTTGATTAGCCAAGAGAAGACAGACAAATTTGCAGTTGTTTCCAGTTTTTCATTTTTCAAAATTGCATTGATTTTGAGTACAATCATCATCATTTCATAGGGTTGGATTAAGACTCTCATCGTATATTCATTCATTCATCCAGTCATCTTCTTCTTCAACAACCCCTTTCCTCAAATCCATTCATTCGATCACTCAATTGGTATCCTAAAGTTCCAATCTTTTTAGGGTTTCGATTTGATTTACAGTACTGGGTATCTCTCGATTTGCCTCCATTGCATTGCAAGCGCACTCCAATCCCAAGTGCGCGTCCTGGTGAGTTGTGCTACTGGGTTTTTTCTGTTTAAGAAATTAGGGTAATCTGTGCTTTTTAATAGGTCTGCAATGTTGTAACTCTTAGAGGTTTTGTGCTTGTGCAGCTTGATAAAAATTTAGGTTTTTTCTGTTAAGTTGAGGTGGCTGTGTTTATTTAGACTGGTGTAATGTTTGCTTAAGCAAGTGGAGATTCGGTTTGTTGGACATGTTACTTGTGCTGAAGTTTTATGGGTAAACTTTTCTCGACTCAAATGAGTGAATTTGGTCAAGGTAAACTGTTATCCATGTGAGTAGCAAATGAGCTTAAGAAGGACAAGAATTTCTGATTGTGAGCGGATGTATTTATCTACATTAGCTATGTCTTGAGAGCTGGGGTTTCACACCAATTTTCCTTTTATTCGGCTAACGTGTGTATCAATCGAATGTAAAATTTTACTTATTTCTCTTTAACGCTCCTGTAACATTTGATTACTGGTTGGAGTTCCAATCAGAGCTAAGTTAACTTATTGAATTTTTAATTATTTTTGGATTTCAGAGTTCATTATAACTTATGACATTATCTTTATCTTATAGCTTTTGAGGTAATTCCAGTATTGGTCAAGCGTAATCGAATCTGTCTTTTTGATTCAAGGATGATATCCATCATAAATTTTGTTATTTAATTTTTATTTTTAGTTTTCCAGTTTAAGTATTTGAAACTTTGATTTCAATTTAATGTGATTTGCGTTCTCATGATATTTATTTATATAAAGGTAGCTCGACTGATTTTTTCCTTTTAGTACATGCTGTAGAGGCGGACATAAAAAGAAGGGTTAACTGCTCGTGGGGGAAATTTCTGTGGGTATTTTAATATATAAAAGAACACGAGGGAATTGTGGCCGGTGTAAAAATGGAATCCAGGCAGGAGGTCATCGGCAGCCACCCAAACGCGATGGTAGTCCCAGTGCGATTTGTATGGCCTTATGGTGGGAGCACAGTATACCTCAGCGGCTCGTTCACAGGGTGAGAAACTGATATTCATTTGGATTGTTTGTAATCATTTCAACAAGTTAAATCTATTGCCTTTAATAATAATATGACAATTTATTGATCTAATATTTATCGCTAAATTTCATCGGCAGGTGGTCAAGTTTCATTCCCATGTCCGCTGTTGAGGGTTGCCCGACCGTGTTTCAGGCTATATATAACTTAACACCCGGATATCATCAGGTTATTATTGATTCTGAAATGAGACTTTAGATCATCAATCTTGTATTAATTTTTGATGATTTATTGTTCTGTTGTGCCTTTTTGGTCTCCGGACATAGTCAAATTGGTAATATCCGAGATTTCTTGCGGTTATTATCATGTTTTTGATATTATGGTAATTTTGATGGGACTGTGAATCTGGTCACATGACAAATCTTTATCGAATTTTATGGCAAGAAAAAGGTTTTTAATTTTTTTTAGCATTTGTAGAATTGCTTAGTGATTATAGTTCTATTCACATGGCAAAATGTAAAATTTATTTTGTTATAATAGTATAATTTAATTATAAAATCTGATAAACTCTTCCTCAAATAGAATTATTCATATCTCAATGTAGTTTTACGTCACAGTAAATGATTAATAAAATTACATCTTAAGAAACTTAGTATTGAAGAGGTAGCAAATCGAGTTGTGAAGAGTCGTCATACAGGGTCTAATAATGTTCTTCAAGATGTATTAATAAACTTGGGCCAATTAGTCCGCTAAACTTCACTTCCCAAGAGTCTATTGCGGAAAGAAATCTGGCAATATCGCCGAACATGTGCTTGTATCCACTTGTTATTGTTTTGTCTGCAGTCCAAATTTACCTTAATTGATCTTATAGGAGTCGTTGAACATATTGTTGATAAGTAGATTCAGTTTCGCATGCTTATAGCCTGTTAACAGCAATATTGGATAATTTCCATACCAGATTGGTATCGACGAGTGGGACATTATCTAGGGTGTGTTTAATAACAATGATTTGCGCATACTTGATAAAGCTACTATGACACGTGGTTAGTTTTGAAGTCATGTAAAATATAGAAACATTCAAGTTTAGTTTGCAATATATAGCTATCTAAATCAAGAAGCATAAGATTTTTGTTGCACTTGTGTATTTTTATTTCCCTTTGCTTTCACTAGGTACTTATTATTGTTTTTATGGCTCACATTTCACTTTACGGTTTCAAATTTCCATGAGTTTGAAATTGAATCTTAAAGTTATTGACGACTTTATAATTCCATGCTTCTTGTTTTCCCTACAGTACAAGTTTTATGTTGATGGAGGATGGAGACATGATGAAAATCAACTACATGTGCCTACTAATGAATATGGGATTGTGAATACAATGATTTTAGCAGTGGATATACCTCCTCCAGTGGTGGGCGCAGCTATGCCATATGGATCTAACATGGAAGTTGATAATAATTCTTTCCGACGCGTGGTAAGATTAGTGCAAGTTCTTTGTATTTGCCGCAATCAGCAGCTATTGAACCTTCTTACTCGGTGATGCATATATTTCAGTTATAAAATATATGTGCATATTATCAAATTATCCGCCGGTAAGTGGTCAGGCAGTTTACTCTTTACTGTAAAGAAGGTTTTATCCAGTTGGCTATGTTGTTTGAAAAATTTCCCTCAGAAAACACCTTATTGTACAAAATTAATGCTTGTGTCAAACTAGATTTTACCGTTAGTTTATGCTTGCTCTTTGTGACCCATTGTCATTGTACATGGGAGGCTTGCCTTTCATAACTTGTTTCTTTATTTTTAGGTTCAACTGCCTGATAGCATGTCACATGAGGTGGTTCCAGGGATATCAAAGGTTGATCTGGAAATTTCCCGCCATCGTATTATGCAGTTTTTGGCTAGTAATACTGCTTACGATTTACTTCCAGAGTCAGGGAAGGTATGCATGTTTCATATGCTTTTATTTTCTCATGATTAATGAAGCATTCCTTTTAAATCAAATCCATGAGGTCCTGCCAGACTTATGCAGCCTATCATTGCAGATCATTGCTATTGATGTCGAATTACCCGTGAAGCAAGCATTTCACATCCTCTTTGAGCAGGTACTACTCCTTTGCATGTATTGTGCATTGCCCACATATGACACACAATTGTAAGTTTCTATAGTTTAGAAAATAAATGTTACTTATGTAAGAAAAATATGCGCTCTCCAGGGTATCTCCATAGCTCCTCTTTGGGATTCCAGAAGGGGTCAGTTTGCTGGGATGTTAAGCGCAATGGATTTTGTCATGATTCTTAGAGAGGTCAGTGGTTATTTTCTTAAATGGGTGTCAGTAGTGGTGCATATTGTTCTACTTTCGTCTTCATTGTATGTCAACCTTTTAAGTGTCAGCTCGTGAGCATAACAACTTCTCAGTTTTTAAATCGGAGAAGAATAGTTGTTTAGCACCTAAATTAATTAAAAGTCTACTGTCGTTTTGCCACTAGACGCCAAAAATTATCACCCTTCGGTTTTATAATAACTCAGGCAATCTACACTGATTTAAAATAAATATATATAAGGGACAAGGTTAACCAGTGATTGATGTTTCTGCAGCTTGGGAGTCATGGGTCGAATTTAACGGAAGAGGAACTTGAAACTCATACTATATCTGCCTGGAAAGATAGAAAAGCACATCTAACCAGACCACTGGATGTGGAAGGAAGGCCTATTCAAAGGGAACTCATACAAGTGAGCATTGACATTATGTTTACGCATATGTATGGGAATGCACATACTCCAGTTTTCCAGTCATATGCATATTATGAAAATTCGAAGAGCTTATAGACTTTTGATCATTTCAGAATCCTTAGGCATACAGTTCAGACATCACTTCTGCGAACTCCTCTAACTTTGTGCCAGTATCTAAGGAATTCCTTTTTTGTAGGGTGGACCGTTTGAATCTTTAAAAGATATCGCGTCAAAATTTCTTAAATATGAGGTTTCGACAGTTCCCATTCTTCATTCTTTGAACCAGGATAACTCCTTCCCGCAGTTACTGCATCTTGCTTCTCTTTCTGGAATTTTGAAATGTTAGTTTTTTCTTTACATATTGCCTGCTAATGGTTTCTGAAGGCTTTAGTCTGTTATAAATGTCTACTTTTTCGTACAGGCATTTGCAAGTACTTCAGAAATTGTGCAAGTTCGGTGCCTATACTTCAACTGCCTCTATATGCAGTCCCGGTTGGTGCTTGGGTTCCAAGAGTAGGAACGTCAAACCAGCGCCCATTAGCAATGTTGAGACTTAATTCATCTCTTAATTCTGCTCTGGACTTGTTACTTCAAGGTAGAAATCTCGCACAATTAATTAAATGTCTAATTGAAATAGATATTGGATAATACTTATGGTCTCATTTATTTTTGCTCCCTTCCTCTTGATTTTAATTCGCTGCAGCTCAAGTTAGTTCAATCCCTATTGTGGATGATAATGATACACTACTGGACATATATTCTCGAAGGTAAGAAAGTTGGAAAGCTGCTGCATCTCTCAGTTGATAAGAAGATGAATTGACGAATTTTGTTTTTCTGTCACAGCGACATAACAGCTTTGGCTAGGGACAGAGCTTATGCACGGATAAACCTTGATGAGATGACAGTCCAACAGGTATCAGACGCATGAACTACAACATTTACTTAGTTGCTCGTCTTTTGTTTCCTGGTTACTATTTCCTTTGAATCGATTGACTACAATAAATTACTAGTGCAGTTTGTGAAAAAAATTGAATCGTATTTTTGTATTGATAAAGGCGTTGCAGCTTGGTCAAGACTCTCTTACCCCATACGAGCTTAGAAGCCAGCGATGTCAGATGTGCTTGCGTACAGAAACCCTGCATAAAGTGATGGAGCGACTAGCAACCCCTGGTATAGTATTGTTGTCTATTTCGGAAAACATAATATTCTGAACTCATAACTTGCGCATCATTATAGTTACATAATCCTGCATGGTACATTTCAGGGGTAAGGCGCCTTATTGTTGTTGAAGCTGGAAGTAAGCGCGTGGAAGGCATAGTGTCACTTAGCGACATATTCAAGTTCTTACTTGCTGGCTAGGTAGAGGCAAATTCAAAATGGTCTATATGGACAGGGATTTGTGCAGTGTTTTTAGCTCGTTATTATCTTACCATTTCTGCCAGTAGTTCACAGAGCCCTTTCTCTCTAAAGGAATTCACATCTTGATGAACATTGATAGAGACTTACCATTATTGGCATTTGCCATTTTAGCTGCAATTGTGACTATACACAGGGATGCACCTGAACAGAACATTAATCTGAGAAACCAAACCAGCGTGTTATCCGTTTAATTGCCGTCTTTGATAGAAAGCTGTGTTGTTGATAAGTCAAGCTGGTCTTATTTGCTGATCTGAAAGCAGCCATATGTTGAAAGAGCTATATCATTTTAACTTAGTCCGAGGTTTTTACCATGTCTGATGGAATTTGTAAATAAAATTGTATTGTTGGATTTGTAAATCAACAACACAACGTGAGTATCGAAACGACGTCATTTTGATTATTTTTATTATAACTTTAAGTAGTTTTGGTTAACCCTTTGTTTTTGATTATTGTTGTAGCATTGAATTTCATTAAAATCATCAAAATATGTTTGACAATTTTTCATATTAAATTTATTTGTTAAATCATTAATAAACTAGACAATTTTATGTAAGACCGAAAGATGTAATCTTAGTCATAGATTTTATCAAATTAACGGTTGCGATTAAAGTTAATTTGTAATTAAATTGGGCGGTTATTTTGCAAAAAACACGGACAGTCGGTAATTGAAGATTATTAATATCAATCGTTGGATTAATAAAAATCAACGAATGGTATCAAATATTTCCGTCCTACTAAAATATATATCCTCCTAAAACATTTCCTCATTAATAATATCCCCCATCTTTTATAAAAATTATTGGAGTATTGGTTCAATTTCGGTCCAGATTGAGTGAGTCGGAGGGAATAAATTAGGGTTTTGCAGAAGCAGAGTGATGTGGAATCGGCTCCAAAGGGGATACCGCCAGCGTCTTCCATTTTGTCGGCACAGAATGTCCGGAGTTATATAAGATTCGCTGATTGGGTAAGCATTAATGCATTGCAGTTGATTGATTCTCTTCGTTAATAAGGCCGTGTTATTGCTTGTAATTGACTACTTTATATCACTAAATGTAGCGTTTTGTTTTGTAATCAAGTTAGGTTTCTTATGCTATGATTTAGGTTAAGGCTAAAGACCAGTTTTCTCTGATATGTGATATGTCTCTTGCTTTTGATAAAGACATGAATGGAAATCTAAGCATAAAGAACTTCGAGTATAAGCAGGCTTAATGTTGATGTCATATTGTCATTTAGTTGAGGTTTCATCAAATTAGTTTTGTACTGCAAGTGTAAACCTTACTAGAAAATAGAGTAAATTAGTCTTTGTGTGATGTGTGATGGAAGTAATCCGCATGAGATAATCTTTCCAGGTTTTCTTAACTGTCTTGGCTCGTGAGAACAAAGACACTAATAGAGGCTTGATTTTTCCGTTTAGTGCCTTTATCGTAAATCATAATGTGGGGGCATACCTTACAACTTCAGATATTCAAACTTTCTTCCGGTGAATCCTTCAAATTCAAATTTATTTCTCTAAATTTCCATACTTAAGAGAAAGGCTTTTTTAATGTTTATTCAAACATGATAAATTGTCTTAAAATTTCTGGAAGAAAAGAAGGGGTGTGTCTGTAAGTTAAGATGCTCCCGATACAATCTTCCTATAGTAAATCTCAGAGTTTTCCTGCTTGTAGATCGTAAGCCAGTTCTACAAGTCTCAAGTGCTCAGAAACAGTGAATCAAGATGGATACTTGCTTCTTTTTTTATTTAGTTTATCAATGCTAATTGTTTATGTTCACCCTTCTGTTCAAGAGTTTTATTAAACTTGGATTTGAGAGAAGCATTGAGTATGTTATTGACAACTTGGGATATGGTAAAGCGGCGGCCTCATCGAAAGTTACATTAGCAAACTTACTATCCTGTAAGCAATGCTGGAAGAGTAGCCAGTATACTTGTAAATGTGCAACATACAATTTTCTCCAAGAAGAGGAGACTGGAGAAGAGTAAACTGGAGTTCCTACTTCTAACAAAATTTAGTCCTAACATTCTGTTTTAGTGCTGGATAGTTAACTTGCCAACTCTGGAACACAAGGCTGTATACAACATTAAACCTTCAGTTTTAGAAGTTAATTACAAGTTTACTACGTTATATCATGCCAACCTTTGAACTAAGATTAAAATCATTAGAGACTTAATCTGATTAAAATAGAACTGAAATGGGATTCATATTCAATGAAGCAAAAGTAATTTGTTACGATTTGAAATTATGAAAAGGTTCAGACAAAACACGCATAGGATTATACTAAAAAATTATCAAACCGATTTACTTTTGATACTTGCAGCAAATAATTGTGCCATTTGTAATTCGATTCCACTGAAATGTTCAAAATCCAAGCTAAACGATTTAGGCACTAAAAAAATACTTGTTCAGAGAGTTTAATAACTTATCATTAATAACTCTATTACTCATTCAGACAAAAAATACTTGATCGTATTGTAATATCTTATGTTTTGAAACCTTCTCACCGTGAATCAAAAAAAACTCTATTACTCAACTTAACTCTATCTGGTCTGGATCTGAGCTCAGTCGGTAAAGAGTGTAGATGATATCAGACCACATTGTATAAATTTGTCGGCAAAGCACATCCAATTTGCACTTTCACAATGTGACCGATATCAATGCACTTGCATGTATTTATATATTTTCCGTTCAATTATTCGAACCTTTATTTGAATTCATCAAGTTGCTTCAGATTTGTCCAAACAAAATCCTACCCACAACATAAAAGATAGCTGACACAACCAACCATTCATCACGCTCTCCAAGTGTTCGACGAAATGCCCCAGACAAGCAAACCCGTGTCCCAATCACCACAGCCTTTCACATTCTTATCCTATCCCAATTTGGCAACTCACTTTACCCCAAATTTAATATTCTAGGGTTTACTTTCTCATCATGGCCCACGATTTGGCCCAACCCCCTTCTTCACCCTTCCCCAAATCCCCACTCTCAATCCTTTTCATCAATCCCCTGCAGCCAAAACTATCATCCAATTTCGAAGAGGAAGAAGAAGACGAGCTTCCCGCTCTAGATTTGCTCGCTTTTTCTTCTTCGTTGATTATGGAGGCCCCAGAGTGCGAAAGGCCCGCCTTTGGCAAGATGGGTTATGGGTAGGAAGCCCTGAATATATTCGTTTCGTAACTGATTCGTTGGTTGATCACAATGATTAGGATGTTGATTTGTGATCGTGAATTGGTTGATTGGTTGCAGATGCAAGCATTATAGGCGAAGATGTAAGATTCGTGCGCCGTGCTGCAACGAGATCTATGATTGTCGACATTGCCACAACGAAGCTACGGTACCTAAGATGTTATATAGATTTAGGAGGTGGGTTTGTCTAAAGATGGAATTTTGTTGCTGATGGTTGATATGCTGTGTTTGATGTGCTTTGAGCAGAACTCGTTGCCTAATCTAAGGGATCACCATGACCTTGTACGGCAAGATGTGAAACAAGTATGTGCAGCTTTTTGTAAACATCTTCACAGTATAAGCTGATAAACTGCTTTGTGTAGGCTCAAATGGATAATCAAGATAGTGACCTTCATGCGGTCATGTGGATTGTACTAAATTTAAATTTTTAACTTTTGCAGGTGGTTTGTTCAGTCTGTGATACGGAGCAAATGGTGTGTCCTGCTGTTTCAGACTGCAGACTTTGTAATCCTGCTTTTAGTGTCTTGGACTTGTATCTTCTTACATCGTTTGATTTTGGAATGTTATAGGTTGGAAAAATGTGCACTAATTGTGGTGTTAATATGGGAGAGTATTTTTGTGACATCTGCAAGTTTTATGATGATGATGTAAGCAACTAAATTGCAGTATTTTATGGTTTCCTTTGTTTAACTTTGGTTTCACGTAGGGTTAGTACCTGATAGTATCATTTATCAATGTAATTGCAGATCAGCAAAGAGCAGTTTCATTGCGATGATTGTGGAATTTGCAGGTGTGTAAAGAAAGAAGTATCATTTTGGGTTTTTCGTGTAATAAATATCTGAATATGTTTGTGATTACTAATTTGCAGGATTGGTGGACGGGAAAAGTACTTTCACTGCAAGAGATGTGGTATATAGCCAATCTGCCTTGACTCTTGACAGATGACAACTTTCTTGTATCCTAGTTTTGCACGAGTGATTTTCGCTCCAATTGTTTAGCTTTATATCAAACTTGATTTGTGCCATGAAGCAGTCTCATGGTTCTATGAGTCTTTTATTGTATTTCTTTCAGCTTTCCATTTTTAGTATATATCTGTGCTAGCCATCGTTTCGTATTATGAATTGTTATCTGTTCTTTAGGTTCTTGTTACTCCATTGGCCTGCTTGACAATCACATGTGTGTGGAGAACTCCATGCGGCACCACTGCCCTATTTGCTATGAGGTATGCATTGCGACTGAGTACATGCCAGTTATCGTATTGCCAATTCATTTACATGCTCGTTTGTTTCGCAGTATCTCTTTGATTCCCTGAGAGATACAACTGTTATGAAATGTGGCCACACCATGCACCATGAATGTTACGAAGAGATGATAAACCGTGATAAGTTAGTTTACAAACTAAATATGTTCTCATTTATTAACCAATTATTGACCCTGTTCCGCTTTCATATTCTCGATATATAATTTCCTTTTACAGGTATTGCTGCCCTATATGCTCCAAATCTATGATCGATATGTCTATTACGTGGAAACGAATTGATGAAGAGGTAATATCCTATGCTATCATTGTCTCGTGGCATATTTATATGAAAGTGTTTGAAATGAAGGTGAAATTTTAAGTAATAGTGTGAGTGGGTATAAATTTATAATCTGAAATGAAGTTAATTGAAATGGGCCTCCTCTTAGTTTGTGTGTTTCATTAACAGGAACTTGTATTTTATATTAGCGGACCTTGCCTGTTGCTTATAATCTTTAACTTAAATAACACGTATTATTCTGGTTAGGCGACGTAAAATGCACTTAGCTATTCTTAAATGTACCTGTTCACAACATATACTGTATGTTGCACATAGTGTTACATACATCAGCCGGAGGGCCACACAGTTCAGCTCCATAATGATTTTGCTATTCCATCTGCATAATTGCTTTCTACGTGCTAGTGAATTTTTTTTGACTCTGTGCTTGAATTTTTCAGATTGAGGCCACTGTCATGCCTGATGATTACAGGAACCGGAAGGTATGTTCTTTATTTATTTCATTTATTAGTGAATTATCACCTCTGAATTCCTCTTACAAATCCACAATCGTATTAATTAACACACTTTCAGGTATGGATACTTTGCAACGACTGCAACGATACAACAGAGGTAAACTTCCATATTATCGGCCAGAAATGCCAACACTGTAACTCATACAATACCCGCACAATTGCTCCACCGGTTCTCCCTCAATGATCCTGCGGTGGACATCACTCGCCCAAAGATCCAAATCCTGATGCTTGCTTTATAGATTTCCAAACCCTATATAACCTGAAAAGCCGATTCTTCTCTGCACTCCGAAACAGGAAGGGCGGATGTTCTAGATCAAAATGGTCGCCAGCAGCCTAGCACCTTGTTATAATTCTTACACAAATACATTACAATCTTATGTTATACTCAATGAGATTGTTGTTTGTACAACACTAAATGTGAACTATAAAATCAAGTCTTTGTAATTGTAATGAAAGTTTCTCAAGGTCATTCAAAGTTCATAAAACTACGACGTTAGCGGTTGAAGGTGCATGAAAATAATATGAGACGCAGTAGCAGCGTATAACTCAACTTGGTTGAAGCAATTCCAAAAACCTAGTTTTTGATCGCCAGAAACCCTAATCAAATCGGAAAAGTTGGTCGGTCGGCGGTATGCAAGTTGTCGCCAAGTCCCGCGTGCTCGCTAGGGTTTTTCGTTTCACGAGTTTCCTCAGCTCGAATCGTCATATTCCGTCTGTCGAGCCTCCTCCATGTTCAGATGTCGTCCAGAAATGGAGACATTTTTCTACCTGCTATCGCCACACACTAATTACTCCAGGTACTGCATTTTGTTTTGCTCTTGTTTGCATAAGTCATTAGAATTTTTATTTTAAAATCGCAATGAGAAAGGCGTTGATGCTCATTTGTAGAGATCGGCGAAGGATGTTGTGCACACGGCCGAAGCTGTAAAGAAAGATGTTCATTATGTAGTATGATGATGGTGAAGTCATATTCTTCCCAAGCCACTGGCTTGGAACAGAGCCCTACTGGTATTCATTGAATTCACTAGTTATACACTCTTATTACATTTGATTTTTAGACTTGATTTTATTTATGATGTAGATGCTGCGAAGGATGTGTATAGTAAAATGGCCGAGTCAATAAAAGCTAGAGCTTGTCCTCCAAATGCATGGATGTGGTCACTCATTGAGAACTGTAAAACAAAGGACGATATCAAGCTGTTGTTCTCCATTTTGCCTGAGCTTCGTATTTTTGTGAGTTTTAATTCTCCCGCGAATTTGTTACTATCATCTTTCTTGTAGTTAGAAGGGTGTTTGGTTCATCTGAGCTGATACAGGTAATGGGATTTATTTCAGAGGCTGTCGAATCTTCGCATTCCTTCTAATTTCAACAGCAACCTTTGTCTGGAAATTACTAAGGCATGTGTTCGCGTAGGTGCTATTGATTATGGTATGCATTATCTTGTTTGTGCTTAATTTTTGTTCATGTTAAGAAAGATATTTGTAGAATCTTTTTTTATCTTACTTTCTATCCTCTAAGTGAAAAGTAATCTGTAAAATTGAATTTTTTGAATATCGGATGTCACATCATTAAATTTTTGTTGCAATTAAGATGTTTATTATTATAGCCCCTAATTGATTTCCGCAGCTAAGAAAGGATTATTAAAGCACAATCTTTATGGATTGAGTCCGAGTGTTCCATCAGCCCACCAAATATTGGTACTGTTTCGTTGACCGAATGGTCTCTCTACAATCAGTCCGTATATGCACATTTTAACTTTTTCTATTTGTTGAAGCTGCATGCCAAAGAACACAAAGACACTAAGCTCATGGTTGATATCATGAAGCTGATAAAGAGGAATGATCTACCTATGCAGCCTGGTACTGCAGATATTGTTTTCAGGTATGCGTGAAGGAAAATTAAGATGTTTATCTTTTTCCTTTAAGATGCCTATTCTCTATATGTGGCCTGGGTTAGGTTGTCACACCATGCTTTTGGCTGTTAATTCGAGCTCCTTGAGTAAAAATCAAGTGGTTAAAGTCCGATAAAAAATTTGGGCGTAGATTTAACTGTCCATAAACAAATTAGTATTTTTTGATTTTTTGAAGTCACTGCAGAACGTGTCGATTTAAAAATACCTGCAACCATCTTTGTAATTGTTTGGAACTTTTGCACCCAAATCCTTTCTTTGGGAGGAGTTATTTAAACTTTAAACAGAATATAGTTGAAATTGTTCCCCGGTTGACTTTAATTGCATCTATGCAGCATATGTTACGAATCCAATGATTGGAATTTACTTTCGAAATACTTGAAGAAATTTCTAAAAGCCAGCGTCAAACTGAGGCAAACTACATTTGACACATGGATGGAATTTGCTGCCAAAAGAGGTTTGAGGAATTTTTTGAAGTGTCAGTCTTTGCTATTCCCCCAATGCCGTTCGTTAACGTGTGCGGGATTTTCTAAATAATTGCAATTAACACAGTTGCTGAGCACTGATTCGTCATCCCCCATTTGGGTCATGGAAAACTTGTGCAAAGAAAATGAAGTTAGAATTCTACTAGAATGTGGCCTTCCCATGACCTTTTTTGCTAATCTGTGAACTATTCAGGGCTTCAGTTTCCTTTCTCTACATAAAAATTCTGCATTTACTATAGTCCTTTAGTTGATCATTTCAGCATGATTAAGGTCTAAAAGTTCATAAGGGAAGAGTGAAAGAGAGAAATTTGACCTTTGCATTATACATAGTTGACAAATCTACCGAGGATAGTTATTTATGCATCTTATCCTTCTTCTTTTCCTCTGCATTGTTTTGGTTTGAGCTCTAAGCAGTATAGCAATATCTGCAGGGGAATATTAAATCTCGAGCTGAAAAGTTGAGATCGGAGTCAATGAAGAAGCACACTCTTGCTAGTGGATTTGCATGTGCCAAGGTAGCTGCCATGTTAAAATTATCAGTCTGTGCACATTATATATATGATACACCATAGGAGTCAACTTAAAGACTTGACTAAAGCTTAGATTCCAGTAATTGATGAACACACAAACAATTTTTTACCTAGTTTGTGTATATCTTAGAAACTGTCTAGTTCGCATCTGAGTATCTAAATATTCAGATTATTTTTTGATGTTGGTTATTTCAACTGATTGACTTATTATTTTTATCATCTTTTGCAGGGCTTTTTACTTGAGCACAAACCTGAAGATAGTGCAACCATCATCCAGCACCTGAATCAGGTTTTTCTCTCTGGCTGTCATCCTCTTAGGCGTTTCATTGTATGAAAGATGCCACTTAAAGTGTCTAGAATTAGTTTCTAAGGTTCTAGTGTTTTTTCTAGAAAATGTTATATATCTACTTCTTTCTTGTTGTTACCTATTGATAGACTAGACTGGAAGTGATCATGCCAGACTTTTCTCTCGGTCTTCAATTTTCTGTTTTAGGAGCTACCTGATAACAAGAGACCCGATATTGTCAATGAGCTTCAGAAGCTCGTGAGTGAGTGGCCACAGGAGGTCTTAAAACATCAAAAAGGTGAAGATAAAAAGGTAAAATTTTATTATTTCAGTATCCCTCATTTCTTATGTTTGCACTGCATGGTTAATCACCATATTATTAGTTTAAAAAAAGTGTATGCCCCTTAGTACTGTACTTACATAAACCAAGAACAGAATAAATTGGGAACACTAGTTGCTTTATTCCTGAGTGGTTGGAGTTATATATGATTTTTTTATTTTGTTTGTATGACCAGGCTCTTGGTGCTGCACTGAAGTCTGATGTCCCTAAGATGCTTGGTATTCTTGGTATGGATGTAAATGTTAATCTTACAGGCCTAGCTGAGGAATATTGAATTGTTGCTAAACTGTACAAGCAGACTGGCAACAAATTTGCGAAGACAAAGAAATCAAGTAAGTGGAGAGAATGTAGTGCTCAGCAGGTTTTTCAACAATTGCAAAATTACTCGGCCATCAATCCAATTCATACAGAAGTCCTGCCATCTGCAACTAAAGAAACCTGATCTGTGCCACTCCTTTTATACTATTTCCATCCATAGAGCTTGTAATCCTTTATGGACAAGAAATTGGTTTACTTCTTTACATTAATTTTTAATCAATCCAAGATTTTCCCTGTAGAAATACAGTAGAAATTTTCTTTACTTAAATGTGGCTTATATGTACCTTAGTACAATCTTGCAACAAGTAATAAAAATATATCAGGCATGAATTTAGTTTTTACAAAACTTGTTGATCAGTCAAGAAACAGAATGTGCATTCAAAAAATTGCCTGCTCCCCCAATTCTTGACCACCCATGCCATCCCTCAACACTCTTGCAAAAAAATCCTCCAAAGTGTCATTCCCATAGCTTGGAGTTTTCTCAGCACTGTATTCTCCAGTCTCAGGATCTAATACCAGCATACTTTCCGCGGCATAGTACCTTCCTATTTTCCCAAACTCTGCTGCATCCTCCATTGCTGGAAAAACCTTCACAAGAAAATCCAACACGCTTATGGCAAAATCCATAACGCCAATCGGAACTTTAATAAAGTTAGGTTTCTTGCCCGCCAGTCTAAATAACATTTCCCCTTGTTCTAGCGGTGTCAATGCCTTCCCAGGCCCACCAATAGGCAATATTTGATTAACCTTATCCTCACTTAAAACACAATCTGCAATAAAAGAAGCCAAATCCTGCTCGCTCATCGGCTTACACGCACATAACTTCCCATCCCCAAACATCACATACGGTTTCCCATCTTTCACCAACTCAACCTGTCCTCCTAAGCTCTTGAAAAACGCAGTCGGCCTCACAATGCTGTACGTCATTCCACCTTCCTCCCCTGCTTGTTCCATCAACTCACCCTCAAACTTGAGCTTCGCACGTTGAAATTCTAACAAAGGCTTTTGAACACAAATAGCCGACAACAACACAAAATGTGAAGCCCCATATTTCTTCCCAGCTAGCAAACTATTCTTAGTTGCATCATAATCAATCTTCCACGAATCCTTAACTCCTCCAGTACGACTAGCCAGACATGACACAACTACATCAACCGGATACCCCAAATTACTTAAAGACTCTTCCAAAGCACTCAAACTAGTAACATCAGAAAAACAGACATTCGCCCCATTGAGCTCAGCCAGCGTATCATCCTTATCCTTGCTACCCTTAATTCCACTCCTTTCCCTTGCAACAGCTATGACATTGAACCCTCTCTTCACCAGCTCCTTCACTACAAACTTCCCAATATATCCAGTTGATCCAACAACCAGAATGTTAATGTCCTTTGGAGCTTTACTCCTGAATGTTGAGGCCTTAGTGCTGACGTCAGCATTTGATGGAGCTGAAACTGAGCAAACCCTACCTCCTCCAAACCTCACTTTCTCTAATTTCAAACAAGTTGATGTTAAAGACTGCGGTAGAGGGTTCACCGGAAACTTGTTTATGCTGTGGGAAGTGACACATTTGTTAAAGGTGAGGGCTTTTGGGGATTGGAGAGTGAAGTAGTTGGATGAGAAGCAGATTGACATTATGCAAACTGAGAGGAACCCAGATCAAATTCTTGCAAACTGCGTAATGGGTTTGATTAAATTCATCAAAAGGTTTGAACTTTCAAGAAGGTATGATGTTGTGCCTACGAATGTGTAAGCTGATTTTGTGGCCTTTGGCCTTCACCTCATCATCTCACACCAGAGTTGATAAGAGATGACATTTTCCAACGTGTCATCATCTTTTTAAATCCCAAATAAGCCCTTTAACTTTCCTAAATCAAATTACATTTGCTCTGTAGTTATATATAATGTTAAACATCTATGTTTTTTCATATAATCAAGCTGAATCCCATTCTCGAAATTAAACAAAAAAACATAACGTAAATGTCCATAATGTCTTCCAAACGCAAATGCAAATAAAACAAGTTTCCAAGCACACATGCAAACGACTATATATGAAGAGCATTAAGCCATGCGGGATTCCTTTTTAACAGTCGCTGCCCGCTCTTTCACGAGTTTGACTTGCAAGTAAACTCCAATTTTCAAAGATTTCAGATCCATCCCTTGTAGTAATTCCATGAAACCCTCCAAACTGATCAATGCTCCCAAGACAATAAGATATAGGGCTTGTATCAGTAACAGGTGAGAAAGGGCCATATTGCTTACCCATGTTTGTCTTGAATGATATATCAAATCCAATGATATCATCATCACAAACATAAAATCTATAAATTGTTAGAGATGTCATGAATTCTCTAGGATAGTCCAGTTGAATCTGTCACAGTGAAATCATCATTATTAATCACATTCAGCGGCTGGGGTTTTCCTTCCAAAAAATAGAATCAATAATGTACTAATAATGCGATAAGAGTGATGGACTAAAGAGGTGTAGAATATACTTACAGCTTGGAAATGAGTATTTTTTGTGGTCATGTTGCCAAGGGTTTTTGATAATTCTGAGGACGTAGACGAACCTGTATCATGCACAAATCGCAAACGACGGATTTTAATATCATCATATGATATAATTCTGAGGGCATTAATCGTGTTTTGTCTGCTCGATACACACCTAAACATCAGACTCGAGACTACATATATATTTTTCTTCTTCTTTTTAAAAAAATGTGTTCCTACGATTAGATAAACCCAAACATAAGATTAAGATGCACGGGAGAGGTTTGAACCATCAACTTTGAAACTAGAAATCGGATATATAAACGCTAAGCGGCTACTCATATAAGGAGATTTCAAAGAAACTGCACTCAACAATTAAATTCTTGTAAAAACAACCTTAACTAACTAAAATTTGGTTAAAAATAAAAAATGTAACGTCTTGAAATAGAATTGTAAAACAAGGCGACAACTGTTTACGAACGAAAAAGAGCTGTGTGTCAAACCCTAGTGAAATCTTCTCCTCATTGGCGACGTCGACATCCGCCCTCATCGTTGTTCCCGAACCTCCGCTCCCGTCCTTCCTCTTCACATCAGCTATCCTTCGGCTCGCCAATCGGAAGATGTATCGGCTGGACTGGTCTCTCATCCCGGACGACATCGCCCTCAAAATCGCCTCTTTTCTAGAGGTACGCGTCACTCAAACACGAAGCTCTCTCCGATTCTGAGATTTTACAATTTCTCTGAAATAAACTTGGTTGGTAATTATTTGATTAATTAGGTTTCGGATGTTTGGGCTTTGAGTGGCTGTTCTAGATTTTGGCGCGAACTGTGTGGTTCTGATCGGCTGTGGTTAGCGTTGTATAGAGAGAGGTGGCCTAATTGTAAAGTGGTAGACGAACGTGATCAGACTTTTTCAGCTGCATCGTCCTGTAAGGTATGGATTTTCATGTATCAGTGGTTTAATTTTGTTTCCGAGTAATTTGTTTTTTCAATTAAATTGTCCTTTTATTTTGTTCTGTATTTTTATGAGATTTATATGGGCCGTCTGCTCCCAAATTTGTATTTTGGTTGGTTGTATTTTGGTTGAAAGTAGCCTGTTATCAGTTATAGCTACCTCGTCTGAGTATGTTTGTTTTTTTGATATTCTAGTTGACTAGCATTTTCGTTAAGGAAAGTTCTAAATAGGCCATGACTAGAATCGATAAGTATATGTTGGTACTTTAGACTTTTTTGTGATGTTTTCTTGTTGGTCTGGTTTGGAAAATGTGAGTTTGCGTCGGTTTAATTGGTTAAGTCAAATGTTGAGTGTTTGTTGATATGTGGCCGATGAGTTAATACATATTAACTAATATGTTATGCATTCTAATGAGAATATGTGCAGCGGAATAACATAATTAATGTGGTATTTGACAGAAATGGAAAAACTTCTACATGGAGCACCATTTGAAAATGGCAGAAGATGCAAAGGCGGTTGTGGATTTTGTTGACTTGTGCTTTGCCAGAAACAAACTGTTACGAAGTTCATCACCAGAATCTATTGAAGTGGTTGGCTTTATGATGGCCATGAAAGCTTTGAGCGCCAATGATCTTGGGTTTGTGGATGTTCAAATGTTTCTTTTTAATACAAATGTAAATGTGCTGCTCAACTTGATTGGCTTGCACTACTGCCTAATTTGGCTTCGAGTTGAGGTAATGTTTTGGTCAATACTAATTGTTCTTGGTGACTTGTTCTTTTATCTAATACAGTACAGCTGAATGTGACAGTTTGGTATTTTTTGATGCAATATTTTTGGATGCCTTAGCTGATGATATTTTACTGGCTAGTTAGGTCGATGATGTGCAAGAAGCACTCAAGAAATGCAAAATTTCAGAACGTCAAGTTTGCGTCAAATGGTGGAAACTAGGAAGGTGGCTTCGTGGATTCCGTCTTAGGGATGAATTTAATTGTCGCTGGATGTCTTTGCAAGATATTTGTATCTCCAAGCAGGAAGATGTTCTCGGCGTCCTCGAGCGAGGAGCCGTCCATGAGGTCCTTCGCGTACAAATTTCCATGGCCAATCCCACCCCCATTTCCTGGTCAAGCCAAATCATCCATGCAAGTACTGGTTGCTGAGATGAAAACCTCTCTGGCCGAATATCCTGAGGTTTCCTCCGTGCGTGTATATAACTTGCTCAGTAAATAAATAAGGGTGGTGCGGCTGTTGTATCCTATAGATCTGCTTGAATGAGACATTAAACATGTTTATCATACTTTCCTGAAAATATCTTGTCTATTGTATTGTTTGAATCAATTCGTTTTATTATTTTATACTTGCAATTCATGGAGCTATAGTGTGTGATAATATTGGCCAACTAAGCATGTGGCAACTGTCCACTGTGGGACAGCATTCATCAGTTAAAATCAACATGCATAAAATTTGGAAGAGCAATTTATGTAGGATGATTTTTATGAAGAACATCTGCCATTAAGCTCGAGATGAAATACTTATAATAATAATAGCATTTTTATCAACACTCTCTCTACGTCTCTGTAACACTCGAGCAGCTATCTGACATTTAGAAGATCAACACTTCCTATCCCACTGTGCTTTCCAATACTTACGGCCGCAAAAGGTACCCACCCAACAGACTTATTAAGGCGACCATAATAACAAACAGCAATGGAAATCCATCATAAACTTTCCCCACATTTGGATCGGTTCCCTGTCTTAATAGTGCCTGCGCAATACAAACAAGTTTAATACTGGTCAGAGTGTGAAAGAAGTATCAAATATTAATTTGGCAGCAAAAGAAAGGAAATGTCACAGAACTGTAACTCGGACATCTGCTTACCAGTTCTTGCTTAAGCATTTCTATTTCTTTAATTGCCTTCTTCTGCTCCTCTCCCAACTTGGTGATTGTGTTTCCAGACTGCACAAAAAACAAATTATTCTTAGGAAACAACATGGTGTTTAGTTCCTTTATTAAAAAATAAACTACGACCACTAAGTTAACACACTTAGGAATCAGTTAAGTTACAATGTTCCGTACAATAAAGGAACTAAACAAACAAAAACATACATTTAAGACATTATTCAACGATATGAGCAACACAGAATGCTCCGCTTTGAATGACAATCCTAGCAAACAAGTTTGGATGAAAAAGGTTTCACTGACCTCATTTAGTTGCACATTCATATCCATCAACTTCGACTTTAGGGCATCAACATTACTTATTGAATTTGTATAAGTCCCTGTCTTTTCTATCTTCCCTTCCTCCACATTGACATCATGTGTGAATTGCATGCTCATGTTCGCACCAATGTCAACCTCATCAGCTGGTCTTGATTCCACTGTCTGGGGTTTGGTCCATAAATCTTTGTGTTCCTCTGATTCAGCATTATGAACTGATATTCTTGCTGCATTTTTATTTTCTGTAGTTGCTTGCGCAGAGTTGGTATTCATGGTTTCTTTCAGAGAGGTCGAGTCCATATTCATTGTTGCATGTGTTGTCCCGTCAATATTTGTTCCTACAGTAGTTTCCCTAGTCTTTGGTATACCGAATCCCTTTACTGCCTCTTCAAGCTTAAGCACTGAAGTCTTGATATCAGTAGGATACTCTGGATCCTCATCTTTGTAGATCTACAAAATAAAAAAGACCTTCATTACAGTCTACAGATATTTCATTACACAATTTTAACTGTCGGACTAGAGTAAAGAAGTCAGACAACCAAAATCCTACCAACTTGGGGAAAAGAAAACAGAAAGGGGAGACATCGTACCAATTCAGACAAGGGCTTATTCAATCCACTAGGAACCTGATTGTCGTCTTTAAGTGTATTATCTGATAATCCTTTATCAAAGTTCCCATTAATTGGAATAGTTTTTGAAGATGGACTAGTAAGAACCACTCGCAGCTTCTTCTCTTCGATATACTTGCCACTACTCTTTGCGAACTTCAAGACAGAAAATAGTCAACAATTATTTCAACATGACAATAATCTGGTACTTCACAAAACAAGACTAAAGACAGGGCACCAGTTCAGATGATATGTCTTCCTCCTTTGTCCCATAAGGAACAATCGTGCTTTGGACGAGAAACTTGTCTTTGCACTGCATGTAAGGAGGAGCTTCTCGCTGAGCTTGCATTGTAACTGTAAAGAGACGATGATGGGGGTCGTGATTGCGGTTTGTATTGAGACAATCACATGCATGTAGGTGCGGTTCAGAATACACTAATTACTAAAGTTGAATCGTATGACGGATTATTGTCTGGTAACCATGGGGCAAACAACATTAAAGAGCCTATGAGGAAACAATACAATGACATAGGCAGTAAAATTAAACATTGGGGTTGCTCAGTAGTCAATATTTACTGGCTTGCATTTTTATTAAAACAGCAGTCAGCAGATATACTTGATTATGCAATTATTTGTGTTATGATCTCTAGATAGCCGATTCAAAAAACAAAGAGGCAGGGGATGGAATATTACCAGTGAAAACACAAGTTGATTTGGGCCTGATAATGCCAATGTTTGGCCTCACACAGTATTTCTTTGGAGATGTAGTCTTCACCTGCATAGACATTAATTCAGAGGAAAATAAGCCAACCAGTTCAAGCAGCAACAACTTTTCTTATTTTAAATTCTTTTTAAAGAGAACCAAAATTCAAAAAGCAAAGATTTCATGCAAACAGAGTGATTTGTAACTAAAATCTGGTGAAATGTGTCATGCCTTGAAAGCAATATACTGGTCCGAGTTATTGGAAAGTTGAATCGAGTCTGCACTTTGCTTCTTCAGCTCAACTGAAATAAAAAGGAAAATCATACTGTCAGTCATGTTGCCCATACATAAACAGTAGGTTTGATAAATATGTCCAACAATATTTCTGCAAAACCAGAGCTGACAGTAATAGAAAAGTCGCACAAACTGCAGTCAAAGGAAGCATTGATTGGGGGTAGAGTACAAAGAAGTAACAGTAAGCCATCAACTACAAGATAACCCACTTGAGCAGCTTGAATGTGCAAGCAGAGGCAATGGATATAGTCAGTACATAATCAAGTCATTTAAACAAATAAGAGACATTATTTTCTGCCCTCATTCTAATGAGTAGATTCATATTCATCTTAATGAACTTACACACAAATGTGAGTTCCTGCGGATGTACTTCTAGCAGTTCAGGACCCATGTTTCCTCTTCTCTGCACATAGAGAGTGAAAATGTTAAAATACAATTACAACAATCATCCTCATATCAAACTGCCCTTATCACCCCAACAAGTACAAACTCGCAATTAACAACTATGTTCCCCAACTCAAATTCACAAACTTAAACACTACAGTCCAGATCCAAAGTCAAAGCACAGTCAATTTTCTCAATCCAAAGTAAAACCGCAGTCAACAAAAGATCATTATACAGTCCACACCACTAAACTCTCGAAACAACCAGCCGGATTTCCAAAACCATAATCCGCGTCAACATACGATACGATCAAACTCACAACAAATCAGAATCAAAATCACGTCGTCCGTTCCGTTCCACAAAAACCACCAATTCAACGCACTTCAAAAAACAACACCCGATCAAAACGCCAAAACCTTCAAAAACACAGTGAACAACAACACTCCGATTTCGAATCAAAAAACGAAAATCAGATCTCACCATACTCAACCGAACAAATCATAAAAAACAAAAACAATCCATTAAAACACGGTGATCATCATCAAAAGGAGAATCGGAAAAGGCTATTTACGTTTCGAATCGAGGCGACGAAAGTGTTGGTGGCGTTTGGTGATCCGAAAGCAGCTGAAACGAAACGTAGCAGGCGGAGGAGGAGGACGATTAATGAGTAAAATTCAAGTAAGAAAAAAATGAGAAAAAAGTGTTGTTGTACCTTCTCCGTTTCTCGCTTTCGGTCGCCGTTTTTCTTCTCATTTATTATTTTGATTATTTTATCCAAGTTGTCAATGCGTTTTACTTTTCATTTCCCGCGCGGCTCGGCTCGGCTCGGCGTAGCCTTTGATTTATTTTTCCTGAATATTTAATTATTTTTTAGAGAGTTCCGGTCAATGGGTACATTAATTTTTTATAATATTATCTTTTGTCTTTTATCATTCTAAATACGAGCGGTTGGAATTAATATTTATTTTTTGGTTTAAATTTCATCTATTGTATTATAAATAATCAAGATGGAGTCTTACTTTCTTACAAATATATTATCCGTACTTTTTTAAACTTTTTGTATTTCAGTATCTAACGATAAATCATACGTTCTCCTCCAAAGTATTTATACTAATAATAGATACAACTAAGCTGCTATTGTACATGGGGTTAATATTTTGATAATTAGATCCGTAATGCACAGTACGTGCTAAGATTATAATCGAAAGGAACTGTAGTGTAGAAGACTTTTTTTTGATTAAAGTAGTGTAGAAGACTTTGATGACAAGTAAGTAAATGCATATGTAGTTTTGAATTACTTGCATCAGTAGTATTTTATCAGACATAAGCATTTTAAAATTCTTAGATAACATGTGAGTGTGGAGTTATTAATTATTATTTTTAATGTGATTATGTAAGATTTAGTTCAAGTGTTGCAACAATACTTTGCGATGATTCATTATTACTTAGGTTTGATATTCATCTAAAATTATTAAAGTTATAGTAAATAACGTTAAAGTGACATCGTTTTGATTGCTCGCAACAAATAGTTACATTGCACCGGATCTAAATCCAATTATGTATTTTTCAACATGTGATGTTACTTTTGGATAATAATCACATAAAACGATAATTTATGTTCGTATTGAAAAGTGCATGCTTAATAAACACGTAAATTGTATATAAAATTAGTTAAATTTGAAGTTTATTAAATTAGAAAATAAATTAACGCAAGTTACGGTGTTTCGATACACAATTATAAAGTTCCAACATATGGCTTGAGCCAGCCGTAGTAGCCGAGCCGGAAGCCGAGTAGACAAAGTGAGCTATCAGTCACTCCACTTTTTGAGAAAAAAAAGGAAAGAAGACGGTAAGATGAACGTGTGTGCGTAGCATCCAGGGATGGCATTTAAAGCAAAATTTCTTTTATTAATTATACTTTAATTTATAACCATATTTGAAAAAGTTAACAGCAAAAATGTGCTAATAATTTAATGGAATCTGAGAAAGTCGGATGATGCTGACGATGATTCCTTTTTATAGAAAACACATTTACGCACAAAGTTACTAATTAGTGATATTCTTGTCACTGATTGGATTTTAATTACCTTTTATCTCTTGATTTTGAGTGGAAATACGAATATTTAAATAACAACCTTTCGATATGTACTTGGAATATTTAAATAACGCATTTAAAAGCGTCGAGGCAACTTAGTACAGAGTACGTTGGCCAAGAAAAGTTAATGGAAACAAGTTTTAAATATTGATGGATTCACTAATGAGGTATTTAATGTGAAAATGTTTTCAACATCTATAATAAAGTTAAATTAAGTATTGTAATAAAACTTTGTACTTATTCAAAACTACGTAATTTTGATAAGCTCTTCCATATTCAAAGTTATCTCCCACATCATATTAATATTTTGTGGTAAGCTCTTCCATGTTCAAAGTTGAAAAGCTTGATAATTTTACTACATGTTTTGTTTACATATTGAAAAATACATGTTAAGTTTCAACTCGTTTAACTTGAAGTAGATAATTATTTATAACTAGTTTTTACTATAAAGAAAGATATAAATAATTTAAACAAGCTTCAAACTTCGAAATTTCTTCAATACGCTATTTGTTCAACATAATCCTTTTAAGAAAACCATACTAATATTTATACAAAATTGAAAATCGAGCTCATCAACGAGCTAAATTCGATTTCTTAACGAATCAAGCATCAACATTTATATACAAATAATTCAAAAATCTAAACGATCTAGACACTTTTTCTTACTTGACATGCTTAAATATTCAACTTAAAAACTCAATCGTGATTCGTTTATTATGGAACAAAACCTAAGAACCGTACTAGGACGGGATTTTTTTGCAAGCTGCTCACAATCGCACTACCTCTTACTTACATCCGTATGTGATTCAGATTATAAATGATGCATTTTATACGTTTATATGAAATGAAGAAAATTGCTAAATGCATCGACGTCAGTGCCATCAAATGACAAAAGAGTCCTTACCACTCAAAGGATTTTAGTCAATTCCATCAAATTATCATAATACCTTTAATATGTGCTACCCGTCTATTGATTTTTTGAACGCAGGGTAATTCATAAACTCGATACACACCAAAACACTACTCTTATATAAAAATATATAAATTAATATAATTATAAGATCTCAATAAAATCAAATACGCATCTTATATCAATATAATTCGAAAATTTATAATAATAAAACAGTTCAATTTTCTCTCTATAATTAAACCTTAATTGCATTATTTAACAAATTACATTAATTTTGTTAGCAAAACCACTAACAAAATCTCCGCGCAACCAAACACAACCTATTTTCGATACTCTCAAGTTCGCCCCTTTCGCTCCGATTTCTCCGCCAGCTATAAATTTCCAATCTCTCTATCACACACTCTTAGTGCTCTCCGCCTCTCTCTCTCTCCCAATCTCCAGATCTCGATCAATGGCTTCCTTCACCGTTGGTGCCTCCATGTCCTTCGCCGCCGCGTCGTCACTCTCCTTCAAGCAGATTCAGGTTTGATTCGATCCTTCATCTTTACGTTTCTACTAAAACGTTTCGCGTATTTGTTGATTTTTCGTTGTTGTTGAAGAGAGGTGAGATTTGATGTTTGTGAATGTATGGTTTTTGATAATGTGATTTGATTGTGTTGATGTGGATCAGGTAGCTACGAAGTTCTCTAATGTGTCGCTGGTGTCTGTTTCCGAAATAGGAAGGGATTTCAATCGCTCAAGGTTCGCCGATTTGGTGTCTCGTGTGCGGTACGTGGTTTTACCTGTTACAGTTATAGGCTATCTATCTTTGCAATCATAGGCTTATTGCCCATAGGGTGATCAAAGCCGAAATGATGTTGTAATTCTTTGAAATGAGTTTATAGTGTTTAGTTGTGTTGTGCAATGGGTGATCGTGTGAATGATGAATTATATTGAGGTGTGCTTTAAGAGAGGATTTTACATGTGGCCTGTTAATGATGGTTGGTTACTCTGGATGTTGATTGGTGTAGGCCAAGCCCGAGACAGTAGACAAGGTCTGTGCTATTGTGAAGAAACAACTTGCCCTTGCGGAGGGCACTTCTGTCTCTGGGGAGTCTAAATTTGCATCACTTGGAGCAGATTCTCTGGACACGGTATTCCACAAGAACGTGAAATATCTCATTGTTTTAACATAACTGGCCAATTTGTTAGCTTTCAAATGATGTTGCGACATTTAGTTCTTATATCAAGTCTAGTTCATGAAACTAGAGAGGCTACTTGTTTGCAGAAGTCAGATTAGTGTATGTTCTCATTTTAATAAAGTTATGGGTTTTGTAGGTTGAAATTGTTATGGGGCTTGAAGAGGAATTCGGAATCAGTGTGGAGGAAGAAAGTGCTCAGACCATAGCCACTGTCCAGGATGCAGCTGATCTCATTGAGAAGCTTCTTGAGACTAAATGAACAGCTAGCTAGTTTTGGAAATTAGAACAAGGGGTTGAGCCAGCATTGTTAACAGCTAGTCTTGTCGATGAGGACGGAATTCTGGTTTATCTGTGTTTTTTTCTATTGTGCATGAATGCTTATGGTTGTGAGAACCGAGTTAAAGTTTTAACATATTTTTACATGATTTCCCGACAGGCGACAGCATATACTTAGTTTTCACCAAATGTTTTGCATGATCAAATTTCACCAACGGGCTAGAGGTTTTGCCCAACCTCAGGAACTCATTTTCCAGATACAGTACTCAGCCTCAGCCAACTGATCAACATCATATCCTTTAAACAAGTGACGCCTAAAAATAAAATGATAAAACATTAGAATGACAAAACGGCAATGGTGTGGGTGGTTTTTTACAAATTTAAAAGTCCATTTTAGTAAAAATCAATATAATTTTAATTATCGAATTATTAAAAGATTAATATTAAGTTCTTCAATCAAACAAATTTATAATAATCTCATCAAATGATATGATTTAGATAAATTAAAAAATAATGCATAGTTTGATTGAACGCCATCTCATCATTCATTTTCAATATTAAATAAAAATGAGCGGTTAAATAATCTCTATTCTTAATTTATGCTTGTAAGGTAACATATCAACCGTTAATTTTATTAATCACTTTATTAATCGAGTAACACATATCCATCTTTTATGTTAGTAGATAACACTCAATATAATTTAATTAGGATTGTCACGTGTCATCTAATTGATAAAAGAATGTATGAGATTGAATGTTGAGATGTGACCTTACGAATGTAAATTAAGAATGTAAATATAATTGACCGCTCCTAATTAAACAAAGAGTAAGGATCAGGTGAAAAGCACATTTAGGTTATAAAATACAAACATATTTGAATCGTTAAATAATCAGATCGGACGGTTATTAATTCGGGGGTCGAAATATAATTAAATGAAAGATTAAATATGACATTATTATTTCAAAAACTCAGAAAGGGTAAATTAGTCCCAAAAAATATCAAAGAATCAGGGGTTTTGATCTTTGTTTCCGAAAATCTCGTTCCCCGTATCTTTGAACACAAATTAGGAGTAGGTGTCAATTATAAATCTAGGCTTTGAGTATATCTGTAGCGAATGCAAAGCATAAAGTGTGTTTGAAACCCACTTCGGAGATCTCGTTTTTATATTGGAATCATGTGTTGAAAGGTGGGTTAGGGAGGATTACTGAAGGGATTGTAGCTGGGGATGGTGTTGTGGTGTTTAGTATGTCGGATGTGCCGTTAGGGTTTGGGATTGCGGCTAAGTCGACTGGAGATTGTAGGAAGATGGATCCTAATGGGATTGTGGTGCTGCATCAGGCAGATATTGCTCCCCGTATCTTTGTTTTCGGTTTTGAACAAAAACCTACCCACACACCACACTTCTCAAACTTCATGAGATCCTAATGGGATTTGGCTTGCATATTGCAGGTTAATTAAATTAAAACATTAGAACTATGGACCAACTATTAGAACAAAGGTTCAACATTTGATGCCGCATGATTCATGAATCATAAGGTATCATATAATGAATCATAAATGTTGTAAGCAACGGTTCATGATTTGACCCCGCATGATTCTTGAATCATACTATGATTCGAGATTTGCTACAATATGATTCATTATTTGTTATGCTATGATTCATGATTTGCCATGGTATGATTCATGCTCTGCTATGATTCATAATTTGTCATACTATGATTCATAATTTGCTATACTATGATTCATGATTTGCTATAATATGATTCATGGGTCATACACTATTACAAACTTAAATTGCACAAATTTTGGCCTTAACCCTCACAACTGACGACCATACTGTATAACATAATGTAACTTTTGAATCATATCATCTAGTCATATCATCTAGTCATGATTTGCTCCGACATGATTCATAATTTGCTATCATATGATTCATGAATCATATCCTACCAAATCATGAATCATATTATATAGCAGAAAGTGGTTATTATATAGCAGATAGTGGTTGGTATTATAAATCACTAATTGAATACTTGAAATTGATAGGAAAAATGTTTAATAATTTTTTCACGTAACTTTAAAAAAAACCACATTCACATCAAAAAATTGAATGTAGATTTTTCATATCATAAAATTAAATGTTGGTTCCTTAAAATAAGGGATTGATATTAATGAGTATATTTGAAAAATATATTATGCAGTGTATTTCCATTATTGCCCTTTTGTAATTTTTTGTATTAATTAATATTCTTTAATTATAACCGTTGATTGAAATCTAATGGGTGGTTTAGATTTGTTTGCATTTTATAACCAAAGTAGCACTTTTTATTTGATCCATTCTCTTAAAGAGAAATTAGATTTAAGTAAAAATCACTAATTTCGACACGCATTCATATTTTGTTCAAATTCAAATCCCATACAACATAACAATTTGTTGTGATCATTAAAACGATATAGTTTTGATCTTCTTACTATAATCTTATATCGTTTTGTCTCAACCTATGCTAAAACTAAAACGAATTAATTTTAAGTTGCATCAAAATTCTTTACCTGAATCTAAATCCGACTTTTTCATACTTCTTCCCTAATTCGGATCTTGGAGGACATTAAAATTTTGTTAGACATGAGGACATCTCTCAAAAGTTGATTTTGATTCTGATGTTTGATATTAAATTAATTTTAAATTAAAACAAGTGGTTGAAATAGCAAAATACACGGACGGTTGAGAATGACGATTATTAATATCAATCGTTAAATGCAGTGTTGTGAAGCCCGACCCGGTAGTCGATCCGGTTATGTCACTGGGTCAATGGGTTAGAGGGTCAACCCGGGTCGACCCTGGGGTCAATGCTTATATCAAATATATAATATTAAATGTATATACAAATTCAAAAATATATTTATCAATTTTAATTTTCATAAAGTGTTAAGTAAATGAATTTAAAAGTATATTTATCAATTTTAATTCTCATAATATGTTAAGTAAATGAATTAGGTTGGGTGGTTCGAGTTTCTAGAGTATTGAAAGGGGTCTAGGGTTCGAATCTTAACGTAAAAGATTTTTGGAAAATTAAATATCGGTTCAATTGGTTGGGTCAAAAGGTTGAATCGACCGGGTCAAGGGTTGAACCGACCGGGTTGATTGGGTCAACCCGCCGGGTCGGGTTGTGTTTAATAACACTGATTAAATGTATAGAAATCAACGATTGAGATGACATCCTTCTATCTTACAATCTTATAATGAGATCTCACCGTCTAACAAAAAGATAGGATGTATACAATTTTCAATTACCTAGTTGTCAATATGTGATTGGTGGATGATAGTCATTTTAAAAGACAATAATACCCCTACAACTTTTACAAAATTACAACCCTAGCCAACCATATTAGCATCCTGATCATAAAGAGGGTTTCAATTGGAGAAGTTGGGAAACTGAAGGGCACCATTCTTCAACCCCACACAAGCAGGCTACTTTTCATTCTCCCGCTTCCCCAAAATTCCTTCATCAAATACTCCCTCCATTTTTTGACCACTCAAAAGCCTCAAACTTTCCATCTCAACCTCCTTGGAGCTCTCATTCTGGTAAGCCTTCTCCACAATCGCATTCTACATTCATAAGCAAGTCTAAGGAAAACAGCACTGCGTATTTAAGTTTTGTTGTTGTTGTTGTATGTTGTTTGATATTGTGTGACTGCTGTTTGGTTGTAGTTTTTATGAAATTTGGTGTTGTACGTTGGTTGTTGACCTGTCCTGCGATCCAGCTGAATCTTAACATTTTTTTAAAAAAACTTTCCACAATTTCTGATCCTGAAAACTACCCAGCAACAGTCTTGCAGTGCAAGTCGATTTATGTTACTTTCTGAGTTATCAGTTTGGACCAACAACGTGTAGAAATGGTTAGATCGGTGATGATCGGAATCCGGATGAGCTCAGGCGAGACGCGCCGGAGCTTGAATTCAAAGTAATGTTCTTATCTATATTCAATGAACCTGGAGAATGTTTATGTACATGTAAAGTAAAATTGACTAGCTACCCCTAAGATACAAATATTACAATTGACACCCCAGCATAAATAGCGTGACTCTAATTACACGTCATTATCATCCAATACCCCCCCTCAAGCTGAAGAGTGGAGGAAATTAGACACCGCAAGCTTGGACAACAAATAAACCAGCTGATCAGAACCTAAAGGCTTTGTGAATAAATCCGAAGGCTGCTCAGATGTGGAGATTGAAGAAGGAAGCAGCAAACCGGAGGACACAAAATGTCGAATAAAATGGCAATCAAGTTCAATGTGTTTGGTCCGTTCGTGGAAAACAGGGTTACGTGCAATATGGATAGCTGCGAGATTATCACAGAATAGCGGAACTGGAACAGGCACTTGAACAAACATATCACGCAAAAGTCGCACAAGCCAAATCAATTCACTAACAGCACCTGCCATCGACCGATACTCAGACTCAGCTGAAGACCGCGAGACTATGGCTTGCTTTTTCGTTTTCCAGCTCACCAAAGAATCACCCAGCAACACACAAAATCCTGAGACTGAACGCCGCGTCTGTGGACACAATGCCCAGTCGGCATCACAATAAACTCTAAGTGTTGTATCTGCTGTTGCTGAGAAAAATAAACCCTGGGCAGGCGCAAGTTTAACATAACGCAGAACACGCAAAGCTGCTTTCATATGATCATCAGTGGGAGCCTGCATGAACTGGCTAATAATATGAACACAATGGGACAAATCCGGACGAGTTATGGTAAGATAAATCAGACGTCCAACCAAACGTCGATACTGCAAAGGATCCTGCAGTAAGGGCGCAGATGATAATCCCAGTTTGTGCTTGATATCCAAAGGTGTCTTAGATGGCTTGCAATCTAACAAATTGTGATCTTGAAGTATGTCCATAGCATATTTCCGTTGATGCAGAAAAATACCAGAGGCATTTCGAGCTACTTCTAGCCCCAAAAAATACTTCAGTTGACCCAGGTCCTTAATCCGAAACTGTTGGTGAATAAAATTCTTAACAGATGTGATCAAATCAGTAGACGTCCCTGTAATAACTACGTCATCAACATAAACGACCAGAAGGATAAGGTCTGAGTCACGTTGTAGATGAAATAGCGAATAATCATTCTCACTCTGTTTAAAACCAAACTGAACCAGGGCTCCTGTGAACTTGGCAAACCATTGCCGAGAGGCCTGTTTCAGGCCATAAATGCTCTTCAACAACTTGCAAACCAGACCCTGAGACTTTTCTTTGTTGTAGAATCCAGGTGGTAAGCGCATGAACACTTCTTCATCCAACGTTCCATGAAGGAAAGCGTTGTTCACGTCAAGTTGAAATAGTGGCCAACCTTTGATAGAGGCAACTGATAAGAGGCAACGAACTGTTGTCATTTTGGCAACAGGTGCGAAAGTTTCTGTGTAGTCGATCCCTTCGACCTGCGTAAATCCTTTGGCTACTAAACGAGCCTTATACCTCTCTATCTGACCGTCTGAACGCAACTTAATTTTGAAAACCCATTTGCAGTCAACAATGGATTTATCAGGAGGAAGACTGGTAACAACCCAAGTCTGATTTTCTTCTAGAGCAGCAATCTCTGCTTTCATGGCATCCTGCCAAAGAGGATTGTCCTTTGCTTGAGCATAAGAAGACGGCTCTTTAAGAGATGACACTGCATAAGAAAAAGCAGCATGCTGATCTGAACATCGATCATTGCTGAGGAACTTCGTAATTGGATGAGGTGACTTGCGAGAATTTCCACAAACATAGTCTGATTGCCAAACTGGTGGTCTTCGATTACGAGCAGACTTACGAGTTAAAATCTGAGAGGAATCTTGTTGTGGCAGTACCTCATTGTGTGACACAGATTCACTAGGCAAAACAGAAACAGGCTCAGACTGCTCCTTCTCTGGTTCAACATACTCAGCAGATTCAGATGATGAAATAGGTGGAATGGGTACTGGGACACTGATGGGCTGTGAAACCGGCTCAGTCTTCTGCTGAAATGGAAATATTTCCTCAAAAAACTTCACATTTCTACTGACCAGAATACGATGACTGTCAAGACAAAGGACTTTGTAACCTTTCTGGTTATGAGGATAGCCAATGAATATTCCACGAACTGCTCGAGGATCTAGCTTATCTCTATTTACTGGCAAAGTACTTGCATAACACAAGCATCCAAAAACTCGCAGATGGTCCACACTTGGAGTTCTGCCAAATAGAAGCTCAAAAGGAGTGTTATTCTTCAATAAAGGAGTGGGAAATCTGTTTATCAGATAGGTTGCAGTCAATACTGCATCACCCCAGAATTTCTTAGGTAAAGAAGCTTGTAAAAGCAAAGCACGAGCTACATCAAGCAAATGTCGATGTTTTCTCTCCACAACTCCATTCTGTTGCGGAGTATAAGCACAGGAACTTTGATGAATACATCCCTTTAAACTGAGAAAAGACCTTAAACGATGGTTGTAAAATTCAGATCCATTATCAGTACGAAGAACTTTAATTGATCTGCTAAACTGTGTAGCAGCCATGTTGAAGAAATCAATCAACAAATCAGGAACTGTATCCTTAGTCTTGAACAAATATGTCCAGGTAGCACGACTATAATCATCCACAAGCGTCAAGAAATACCGACAACCAGATGTGGTCTCAGTATGGAATGGACCCCATACATCACAGTGCACCATATCAAAAATGCAGAACTCTCAGACTGACTAGCTGAAAATTTCAATCTTGACTGTTTTGCTAACGGACAGATAGAACAATGAAACTCAACACTATTTTCTTTAATATCAGGAACTACTGTTTTCAGCAACATTTGTAGTTTATATAAAGGCAAATGACCAAATCTACTATGCCAAACTGAAATAGAAGTATGTAAAGCACAATGACCAACCTCAATATCTGATGTTGACCTTTCCAAGAAGTATAAGCCTCCTGCAACTCTACCAGTCGCTAAACTGCTCTTGCGAACCAGGTCCTGAACAATGCACTGCTTATCAGTAAAGATAATAGAATATCCATATTTTTCTGCCAACTTGCTAATAGACACCAGGTTGCACTTGAAATCAGGCACAAATAATACATTATCTAGGACCAGATCCTTGTTGATCCAACATTTCCCAGCATACACAACTGAGCTAGTAAGACCATTAGGAAGAGTGATAGAGCAAGGTTTATGCAGTTGATGCACTTCAGTGAGCAAATGAAGATTGCACGTGAAATGATCAGTCGCACCACTATCCAAAATCCAAGTATCAGAATTATCAAGCAAACTAGCTGATAGACAAATACCTGCCATATGATTAGTTCCCAAAGACTGAACTGTAGGATTATCTTGTTTAAGGAGCGCAAGCAATTGATTCACTTGAGCTGATGTCAATTGAGGAGCAGTGTCATTCTCTTCGACTGTATGATCATTGGTGTTGACAACACTGTGTGCTGCACCTCTACCTTGGCTTGGTTTTCTCCCATTGCCAGATGATCTTCCTGCACCCCTGCCCCTCTTATATCCAGGAGGATATCCTATCAGTTGATAGCAATTTTCTTTGGTATGGCCAGTATATTGACAGTGTGAACAAACTAATTTGCTCCTGTCTTTTGATTGCGAGCCTCTCCCTGCACCTTTGTTACCATCAGACTGATTCACGAACATAGCAGATATGTCAACACATGGACTTCTGGTCACAACTCTTTGGCTTTCATCTTGACAAATCATATCAAATGCAACATCCAGAGATGGCAAAAGAGGTAAAGCAAGAATATAAGTCCTTATCTGATTGTGTGTTTCACCTAATCCCATCAGAAACTCTATGACTCTATTCTTGTCCCTCTCCTTGATACCTTCTCGACAACCAATACACGTATCTTCATTCATACAGATTGTCTTAGACCTCATTGCATCTAGCTCTTCCCACAGCTTATTCAAATTTTCAAAATAATCCGCAACATCCAAATCCCCTTGTTCCATATTTGTGATGCTTTTACGAATTGCAAACTCCCTAGAAACATTAGAACCAGCATACCTGGTGTGGAGGCTCTTCCAGGCAGTGAAAACATCTTTAGCGTGCAATATTCTGCCGACGATCTTCTTCGAAACGGAGTTAATCAGCCACGACATCACAACGTCATGGCATCGCTGCCATTTCACAACCAGATCAGGATTGGTTGGCTTCGGATAGTCTCCTCTGATAAAACCGAGCTTGGATCTGGCCGAGAGCGCAATCTCCATCGACTTCTTCCAATCAACGAAGTTCTGCCTACCGATCAATTGTTCACTCACAATCGACGCACCAGTCACTTCATTACTGTTGATAAAGAATGGATCGAAAGCCGTGTTCGCACTCACCGGACCAGTCGCAATCGGAGCCTCGGACGAAGCAGATGCGGAATACTGCTCCATGGATTTCGACAGAAAATACAATCAAACTTCACAGACGATTCAGGAATCAACAACGCCGCTCTGATACCATGTAGAAATGGTTAGATCGGTGATGATCGGAATCCGGATGAGCTCAGGCGAGACGCGCCGGAGCTTGAATTCAAAGTAATGTTCTTATCTATATTCAATGAACCTGGAGAATGTTTATGTACATGTAAAGTAAAATTGACTAGCTACCCCTAAGATACAAATATTACAATTGACACCCCAGCATAAATAGCGTGACTCTAATTACACGTCATTATCATCCAATACAACGCTAACACGATCTTGTCGTGAACTTAGTCATTTAGGCGATTCCAATACTAAAAACAACTCCCCATGTGTTTAAGCAAATGCAGGATTGTATGCATTACGTGCTTCTTGGTGGTAGTCTCTCTATAATTGTTACTTAATTAAATGATTAGTAAAATAGCCATTGTTTGAGTTGTTTGCGATTTGAACTTATTTATTGATATGTGATTGTGTTTATATGCTCTCTATTTTGAGTTCAGTTACATGGTGTTATGTTTTATGTATTTTGATAACTCAAAAAGTTCAGTTTCTGTAAGTTCAAAATAGAGTCATACAAAATTTATTGTTTATAGGTTCATCCTGTTTGAAGTGTTTTAGCAACTGTTCTATATATGCAACAACTGAAGGTTGCAAACTATGGACTGCAATATGGATGAAGCAATTCGAACACAAAAGAAATTGCTATGAAAAAGTTGCAGTTGAATGACTTTGCTGGAGCCCGGAAGCTTGCACTGAAAGCTCAACAGCTTTATCCAAATTTGGACAACATAAACCAATTGCTTTCGGTGTGTGCTGTTCACTGTGCATCTCAACAAAAAATCTATGGTAATGAGATGGATTGGTATGGAATTCTTCAGATTACACAGACGGCCGATGACTCTTTTATCAAGAAACGTTACCGTAAATTGGCATTGCTGCTTCACCCCGACAAAAATAAATTTCCAGGTGCAGAAGCCGCATTCAAGCTGATTGGAGAGGCTCAAAGGTTATTGTTAGACCCAGCTAAAAGACAGTTGCATGATATGAGGAGAGTTTATGTAAAACCCTCAGTAGTGAATGCACAACGTCAGCAAACAAAGAACAATTATAACTGGAGACAATATGCTGATGCTCGAAAATATCATCATGGGGCGCAAAATGCAAATAACAACTTTCATCACCGACCTCAACCACCAGCTCAATCTGCAAATTCAGCTGTTGACACATTTGTAACTGCATGCCCCTATTGTACAGCGATGCGTCAAGTTTGTGTGGTAAATAGAAACAGCTTCGTTCTTTGCCATTCTTGCAAGAAGTTATACATTGCTTCCAAAGTCCTTCCTGAAAAGCCATCTAAAGAAAAGAACGATGGAAAAGCACCATTCGTGAAAAAGGATGTCCCCACTCAAGGTCCATCCAGTATCAGCATGAAGGTTGAGGGAAATACCCATACAAAGAATTTGAATATGAAGGGTACTGCTGAGGCAGATTGCAGGAAAGACGATACAAGAAAATATATATACGAAGTCCAAGAAAGTCTCTAGCAAGAGAAAGAGGTCAAAGTTAGAAGAATTCAGTGAAGACTCTGACTCAGATAACAGCTTCAGTAGTGGTGAATGTGTGTATGCAGCTGATGGCAAGTTAGAAAAAGACCCTTCAAATGAATCTGATGGAGACTCAATCCGTAGGAAGTCGATACGGCAAAAACAGAAAATTTCTTATAATGAGAGTCTGAGTGATGATGAGCTTCTCAACTATAATGATATAGATGGTTCTGTACCTGAAAGAAAGAATCAAGGGGCAAATGTAAGGAATGATGAAAATGGGCGTGACCAAAAAGATTTTGAATCTCCTAGCCATGTCTCACCAGTTGGATGCAATAAAACTCAGAAGTTGAAGAGACGAGAATCTCCTGCTGCTGATCTCAAAGATCTGAAGAGCTCAAGTGGGAATTTCAAACCTACAGCTGAGACTAAAGATGTTTCATCCAAGGAAACTCGCAGAGAGCCGCCGGAACTGGGGAAAACTTGTCTGGTAATCAATTTGAAGATTCCAAATCATCAAATTCAAACGAGTCACTTAAGACCCCTGATCCAGAATTTTTCACATTCGAGATTGACAGGCCAGAGAATAAGTTTCAGGTTGGTCAAATGTGGGCAGTCTACAGTGATGATGGGTTTCCAAAATATTACGTGCAGATTCAGAGCATCTGTCTATCTCCTGAATTTAAACTTGAAACTAGATGGCTCATTCCCTGCCGTGGGCAAAAAACCATGACTGAGTGGCATGACAAAAAAATGCCCTTTGGTTGCGGGATATTTAAGATGAGTAGAGCCAAACCCATAGATTACAGTCTCGATACTTTCTCACACATGTTGGATCCTCAAATAACGGGCAAAAAAGGGGAATATGCAATATTTCCCCAAAAGGGTGAAGTTTGGGCACTATACATGGACTGGAGTCCAGATATGAATTTTTTGGACATTGATGACTTTGAATACGAAGTAGCAGAAGTTCTGAATATGGACAAGGACGACCAAACATTTGAAGTGCTTCCTTTGCACCATGTTAGTGGACATGTTTCTGTTTTTAGGGGGCAGGAAAGCAGAATAACACTCACTATTCCAAAGAAAGAGGTGCTTCGATTTTCACATCGAATTCCTGCTTTCCGACTTACAGATGAACTGAATGGAACTCTTAGAGGCTACTGGGAGCTTGACCCTGCTGCTGTTCCTCCTACATTGCTTTGCTCAAGTTAATGAATATTTCAAGGACATAGCTTTGCATCTCTGGAAGATTCACCCTTTTTGGGAATCGTCGTAAAATGGATTGTTTAAATCGAAAAACCTATAACAAATTCATCTGCTGTTAATCTTTTGACTCTCCTCAGCTGCTCTTAAATTCTGGAATCATTTGTCTTTTGCATTTCATGAAGTTTGTGAATTCGGAAAATTATTAATTGATCAGCTGTAGAAATTAGCAGCTTTATATTTAGTTCCAAATGTTCAGTTATCTGCATTTGCACAGTGAGAACAGTGGTTATCAGGGGTTAGCAACTGCAGTCATTTTAGATACATCAGTGTACACATTCTCTTCGGTTCTGATATGGTCCATCTCCCTTTTGTAGCAATCATGTTCCAGCAGCAGTCTCCTAAAGATCAACAACCACGAGCGGCGACCGGTGGTAAGTAACTTCTCTTCCGCCTGTTTCGGTCTGTGCATTCTAGTCTGGTCCCAAATCTTTTACTAAAGCTATTTATTTTGCTTACACAAAATTAAGCAGCAGATTTGATCAAGTTGCATCTTGCTGATTGTTTTATGCTGGCGTATTTGATTCTCTTGTCTGTTACTGTACTAGTTTTTCAGAAAAATGTGCTTAACATTTGAATATTGTTCTCATTACATCATCTGATTCACTGGCACAGGTCCATATTATTGAATGTTGAACACATTTAGAATTTTTTCATGACAAAATCCGTACACTAAGCTTATACAATATCTAGAGACTCAGACGAAAGAAGTTATAATTTATGTTGCGTAAGGATCAAATTTGATATTGTATTCTTGCAGGGAATATCATGACATAAACATCTTCTGAAAGACCTAACTGCCTACATTGTATATTATTCGCGATCGGTCAGGATGAAGTTTCAGGTAAATCAGGAAACAGTAAGTATCATACAAGTTTTGATGTTGGAAAAGGAACATTTTGTGCACATGTTTGGTTTTATTATTCTGCTGTTTTCATTTTGTCTGTGTTCACAATTTACACAAGTCTTACCTTCTAGAAGGAAAAAGCCATTCTGGACTTGTTTGGGTTTTTCTTTTCATCTACTTTGCGTCTCTGCTTTTTGTTTCTGTTTGAAAGCATGATGTTTTTTTGATCTTCATTAAGAATTTTAAGGTTTATAAAACATGATTAAGATTAAACTCTTGTTTTGAGTGGACTCTGTTGAGTGCTGAACTGAACAAATTGAATTTAAATTCAACATAATAAACTCTAAATTATGGTGTTTTAGATTGGATATCTTTTTTGAAAAGTGCATAAACCATATCTGCTTTGTTTGGTTCAATTCTTTTTTATGCATATAATGCCCCATGTGTTTGTTCAATCTTCAAATAATGCAAAGCTTTGGCAGACTCTGACATTGAAAACCCAAAAGCATCACCACATTGAAATTCACACATTAATAAAAAAATGAAAGAGATCTAGAAGGTTGATAATCTTGATATATTAGTAGAATATTTTGTTAATGAAAACCTGCCAACTACCCAAATTAAAGATTATATTTTGCTAAACTTGGTAAAACTCTGCTCATTTAGAAGTGAAATATACCTCATTTTGAAAAAGAAATTTATTATATGAATTATTTTATTAAAATGATATTGTTAAGGACTTGCAGGTAGCTTCCCTGTTACTTAAAACAAGCACAACAGATAAACTAAAGGAAGAGATCATTTGAATGATCACAGAAAACAGTTTCACATCTCCATCTTTCTCAAACTGATCAGCTGAGGAGCACCAGGAGTTCTTAATTATTGGAGAACATGAGCTACTTCCTGTTCGAGGAAATCGGAGATTCAGACACAATATTGGACAACAATTTCAATGATATTCCTGGCATCACAATCAATGTGGAAGATGCCGGAGTCCTGTTGCTTTGAATCCTCCTTTGATCACCATGACAAGGCACAAAGAATCAAGAATAAGATCATATCATCATCGGACGGATATTATCAAAATGCATATCAAGATTTAGAAGACGATGAGGCTGATTCAAGTTCAAGCAAGGTTATGAATAATGTGAATATTGGTGATGATTCAACAAGTGGTTGTGGTGGTACCAAAAACAAGCTGAAGAGCAGTGTTAGCGAAAGCTTCATTATTAGTACTTGCACTGGTACTAATGTTGTTAACATAGATGAGATCACAGATGACAAGCTCTTCTGGGAAATTTGTTTAGCTCATGGTTACCCTTGACTTCAGTCTGTATTTTTCGTCCTTCGTTTTTTTTTTCCGGAACTTTTTCTACCCTTTTCGCTATTATTCCTGATATCTTGTAGCCATGATTCTCTCAAAGAGGAAGGCTTTTGTTTAAGCAGTATTATATGGGTAAATGAATGGATTCCTCAATATTCGATTTGAAGATGCATTATGGTTCACTTAGTTTGCATATGAATTATTCTTGACAATATGTAAATATATTGCATATTTGAAATGATGAGGATTGTGTTAGGTCCATCCAACATTTGAAGAAGTATCATGTTGAGTGCTTAATTGTTGTTGGAGCTCAAAGTCACACTTCCATTCCAACCCAAATGCTAATATATTTCCTAACACACCCAACACAAGGAAAACAAAAACATTATCCTAGGCCTGAATTCATGACCTTTACAATTTTTAGTAATTGTTTCTCTTTAGAATAATATGAATAACTTTGGTATAACTGCCTGAGATTGATGATAGATACTGTTACATTTTGATCCTTTCTTTTTATATATTAGTGGAGAAGATGTTGCACACAATTTCAAGATCTCTATAAACTCTACTCTACATTTTGTTATCTCAATCCTATGCACTCATTATCTCCAAAGCTGCTCTTGTTTCTCCTAGTATATTGTACACTGTTGCAGCGATATGTGAAGGGGTTAAACCGGCATCTGCCATCTGATCGACCGGTGATCCATGCTCAATGTACCGATCAGGGAGAACTATCGGTCTCCACTGCAGAAATTAGACCAGTAAAGAGTCAAAAGTTGATCAAGTTTAGTTTGTGATGCAACAGATATATACTAGACATGCATACCTTCACTGTGCCATCTAGGAGGCCATCGAGAGCCAGGAATTGAACAACATGAGAACCAAATCCACCGATTGCACCTTCTTCGACAGTGATAATTACCTCATGTGACTTAGCAAGGCTGCGGATGAGGGCTCGATCTAATGGTTTGCAGAATCGTGCATCTGCTACTGTTAGGCTAATGCCACCACGCTGGTCTAGCATGGAGGCTGCTGCTAGACAGCTTTGAACTGCAGCTCCGTATCCTAAAAGCGCAACTCGGTTCCCTTCCCTCAATATCCGACCTTTGCCAATCTATTTTCATATTATAAAAACATATCAAGAAAATATCCTTGACAGGAATCCATTGGTATATTAGTTTTGTGGGAGGCGTTTACCTCGAGAGGGATGCC
>QZGG01002113.1:0-44822 GCA_006409495.1 Sedum album | reverse complement strand
ACTGTTCGCTCATAAGCCTGACCACACAATGTTTCCAGCGCACTTGCCATCCCCAGCTACACACATTACCCCAATCGTAAATCAAGCAAGTCAAGTACATTAAAGCATCAATCAGCAAAGCATCATTCTATTGAATCGATCAGCAAAATTTACTAAATAGAGTCGATTAGAAATCAACTTTTTCTGAACCCTCAAATCTGAGGATCCAAAAAAGCAACAAAATGGAGTTACCAGAAAGCCAAAGCTGATGGCAATGACGACGGTGCAAGCAATGGACACAGCAGTAAGTTCACGGACGCTGAGATGACCAGCAAATGCTTGAGAAACGACAGTGACAGAAAACAATGAGAGTCTACTAAAACTGGACGGAGCTGCAACCGCCACTAGCTTCTTCGTCTCCAACCATGTCTTGCAAAGCACACTCTCACGCTCTTTATGATGTTCACTGTTTGACCGAGATAGAAATGGAGCGTTGACTTGCTCGTCCATTTCCAGATTTTGTCGGTCGAGCGCTGTTCGCACTCCTTTTAGAGATCGGCTTGAGCTCAATTCACCGGTTCAATTGGTAGATTACTTGAATACTGATGTTTGTCAGAGTCCTCACCCTTTCCCTGACTTGAGAACCAGCCTCTTTCATTTAAGCCTTGCAACCACACATCTTCTTTACCATCATCAGTGGCGGAGGCAGGAATTTTTTTGAACGGGATCAAAAAAATTTATCTTTATTAATATTTCATCACAACTGCTCTCTACGAATTTTCATTTTCATAAAACGTGCTATCACATCATCGTTACTAACACGATGAAATAAATCTTTTTCGATGTAACAAACAAGGCAATCGGACAAAAAAATATCTGTCATGCGGTTGCGCAGATTTGTCTTCACAATCTTCATTGCCGAGAAACATCTTTCTACTGTTGCAGTGGCAACATGCAATGTCAAAACTAGTTTCAGCAGTCGAAATACCAAAGTTTAGACTGAGCACCAAGATCCTTCAAGTTTGAAAATCTTTCATCTTCTTGTATATTGTCAATGTAGAGTGGAAGTTCATGTTCAAGAATGATTTGTTCTCCAAAATCAAAGTCATCAGGATAAAATTTGGCCAGTATCATGAACTTTGAATGATCAAAGAGGCGAAACGAATCAACGAGACTCAACGAAGTCATACAAATAAGCAATTCTGAATTAACCTCATTAAAGCGGTCGCCAAACTCTTGAAGTACCAAATCCACTATTGTATAAAAACAATCTCGCTGAAGATGTTGTAAATTTGAAATGTTGGTTTTTTTCTAGGTCTGCTTGCATCAATAAATTCACCCTCCATATTTCGGAATGAATTTATCATGCTCTTTGCAAAATGATAACACTTTTGACATAAGAGAATTCCACTCACAGTGTCTAATTGTTTGTAGTTGTCGCTTTGTTGATGTCACTAAGGACATAGCATTCAAAATATCTTGTTCCTGTTTTTGGAGAGCCATAGATAAAGAATCTGTCATGCCCAGAATAAGTAGCATCAGTTGCAAATATAATACGAAATCAAACGACTGCAAATATTTGAGTAACCCATTCGCTTGACGCCTTTTTATAGTATCTGAACCTTCATCTTCAATATATTCGAGTACTTCCAAAACTATAGAAAATAACTCAGTGAGTCGCAACAATATCTTATAATGAGAACCCCAACGTATGTTTCCAGGTCTTGATGTAATCCACTTCCTGTGATTATGTCATGATTACTGATATCTTTTTTTAACTGTTCTTGATATTTTTCTCGTATCATATCTCTTCTTTTGCATGATGCTCCGACCACGTTCAGTAAAAGAGATATTTTTTCAAAAAAATCTCCAACATCAAAATGTTTCCCGCATATTCTGTTGCAATGCAGTATTTTGTCAATGAAGATGACAAAGTTGCTGAAACGATTGTTGTTCATGCAAGCAGTCCAAGAGGAGTGCACTTTCGACGTGCTGGTCCTCGTCAAAGTGTTTACTTTGAATCTGATGATGTTCGTGCATGCATTGTAACCTGCGGAGGGTTGTGCCCAGGGTAAAACACAGTTATTAGAGAAATAGTATGCGGATTATATCACATGTATGGTGTCAACAATGTGCTCGGAATACATGGAGGGTATAGGGGATTTTACGCTGAGTGATATCCATAAACGTGGTGGGACGATACTTGGCAGTTCTCAAGGTGATCATTTTACTAGAAAAATAGTTGATAGTATTCAAGATCGTAGAATCAATCAGGTTTATATTATAGGAGGCCATGAAACGCAGAAAGGGGCTGCTGAAATAGACGAGGAAATCAGAAGTTTGTGTACAATAATGAGAATAGGATCGAGAGGGACATTAAGTTTTTGTAGGACACGAGTACATAATTTCAATCATTGATTTGATTAATTTGACGGTTGATATTAAGTTAGCTTTTAATTAAACTGGCGGTTAGATTTACAAAAAACATGTGCAGTAGGAGATTGACAGTTACAAACATCAACCGTTGAATTCATATTAATCAACGATTGAAACGATGTCCTTCCACCTCACAAAAACTTGTCCACCTAAAACTTTTTCTTAGATCAACTTCAGTAATAGTTATTTGTAATTTTCCCCTATCAGCCTTTGCAACTTCAGCCATAATGTAATCTCTAAAATACAAATGAAGAGATTAGCTTAAGTGGCTGCTAAATGTAATCAGCACAACTCATAGCAATATTTTGCTGGCTCATATGTTAGTGCACGACTTGAATTCAAAAATAGTGGGAGGCAGCGTGGTTACTAAGTTAGATATGAGTATGGTTGATGACCGCATATCTTGTAATTTCATTCTCAGAATTAAGAGCAGTAGTGGTCTTTGAAAACTGGTGTAATTTAATCTTAGTAGCATTTTCTCATGCAGGTTCTCATTTAAATCGGATGTCAATCTATGATTTTTTTGACGCAACCAAAGTTCTTTGACAAGGAAATCCTTTGTCTGCAAAGCTCTTTATTCTAGCTAAGGAATGGCTTAGTAAAGCCATCAACAACGATGTAGTATCATGTTATATCCACCCCTATTTTAAAAAAACGCACTAATAATAAATCTTTTTTTAGAGGAACCCATGCTTTGCATGATAAACCTCTTTTGGTGCTTTAAACCAAGGGCATGTTTCACTGAGCGCTTCCTACCTGCCACCGCTTGGCTACCCCTTTCAGGGCATAAATCTTCTTTCTATACAGATGACCTTTTGATTTTTTACAAATGGATTAAAAGACTGTCTAAGGAACCCGAGGAACAAAATTGAAGACTTTTGTAACCTCTCAGGTCAACAACTCAACCCAATTAAAAGTTATATAATTTTCTCAAAGCTTTTACGCGAAGAAGAAAATTTTGGAGTCAAACGAATTTGTTGAGAGCTACTTACCTTAAGTATACCTTGAAATTTCTTTTTAATGGCAGAGTGAAGATACGCTATTTTAAGTACTTGGAGATAAAGGTGTAGAGTCGCATAAACAGTTGGGCTAATAATTTGAGGAATAGGGGACAACCGGTGGAATGTCGACTGATGGTTAATTAAATTCGTCGCCATTTTGTTAGAAGCTTGTCGGTAGTTTTTCGCCGATTTACCGGCGGCATACCGACGAATCTACAATATCGACGGTTTGGAGGCAGTTTGTCGGCGGAAAATGATGGTTAAATTAATGAAATGAAATAGTGCATAACTCTTTCAAAAAATTATATAAATAATAACAATTTATTAAGTTGATACATTCTTCTATAAATACGATGATTGGTAAGTGTAAGATGCACGAGTTCTTTCTTTACATTCAAGTTTAATTTCCATACCTTATAATCATGTCTCATAGAGGTAAGAAAATTGAAAAGCAAATAGAAAAAGAGTTTTATAAAAAACATAGGGAACGAATGGTTACACCTGATTGGGGGTGGATATGGGACAACTGCAAAATATTACTTTGATTTGGAGTTAGAGACTTTTGGGAGGAAGAATGGATGACTTCTATTATTAGAATACCCGATAAGAAGATCAAGAAAGTAAGTTTATATTGAACTATTCATAATTTGGACTATACCAACGCCCAGTATTGTTTATTTTTTTGCAGGTGGTCGTTATGTTAAGATTAGATCCTCTGGCAGAAAATTATGGATTTGGATGCAATTTTGAAGATGTAACAGGTCGAATGCACGGGTATATATTTAGTTCACTTATGGAGAAAAGTCTCAAAGCCCAAACTTTAGACAAGGGTGCAGTGCTAGTTCTAAAAGATGTGAGTTTAGATAGATCATTTTGATAATAATTAACAATGAACATATTAATTTTGATGTTCATCTATTTAGGTTATTATATGTAGATCATTTACATGGTGTGAGGAAGATCTGCTGATACTCAGTGATCACATTGTGACGGTAAGAGTTGTAAATAGATCAAATAACTTCTTACCTTTCAGTTAAAACGGATTGTCACTGAATTAAAATATCAAATATTATACAAATGCAGATTATTCCAAAGTCAAAGTTTGGAGGCAGTTTGTCGGTGGAAAATGATGGTTAAATTAATGAAATGAAATAATGCATTACTCTTTGAAAAGTTATATAAATAATAATAATTATTAAATTGATACATACTTCTATAAATACTTGATGATTGGTAAGTGTAAGATGCACGAGTTCTTTCTTTACATTCAAGTACTAATTTCCATACCTTATAGTCATGTCTCATAGAGGTAAGAAAATTATAGAGCAAATAGAAAAAGAGTTTTATAAAAAGCATAGGGAACGAATGATTACACCTGATTGGGGTGGATATGTGACGGCACGTCGTTGAGTGCTACAAATTTATCCCTAACTTCACTAGTATAACAATTGTAAGTACGGGGTCGAATCCACAGGGAACGGTGAAAAGTGATCTTCTTCTGCAAAGTAAAGAACAAGATCGGGGTTTATGAGTGAGAGTGAGTTGAAAAGAAGTAACGAGTTGAAAAGTGACCTAATTAACGAGTTGTTTAACAATTTAGAGATGAGCTCAGCTTAGACTTATTCCTATGAACTTTATGCTTATCACTGGTTACAGAACATCAATGATATTAAGTTCACGTGAGTTATGGTCCGGTAAAGGCTTAATAACACACACATATATTCTGGTAAAGGTTTATATGATATTACTAACAAATCTAGTCTAATTAACCACGAATCCTGTAAAAGTAGTGGTTAACTATCCAGTGCTACTCCTAATCATTCACAGTAACGTCCCTCTAATAGTTTAACAATAGATAATAGATTACATAGTTAAGTCTGCAGGTAAAAGCTTCGCTTAACTATCTAATCAGATTATCATGCAATTACGCTTGGAGTAATAATACTAAACTTATCATGCATTAGGTATAAAACCTCAAAATATATTATTCATAGTTCCAAGTCTAAACTGAATTCAGAAAGTTAGCTACACATGTTGAACATAAACATCTCAAATTTGAATGTGAAAACAACAAGTAAATATGGACAAAGTAGCCTGTGCGTGTATGATCGAATCTGGCGCATCGCTCTGGCTTCGCACGTTCACGTCTAGTCTTTCGGGCAGCTACTGCATCACTTCTCTAAAATTCTGCTTCCTTTGAATTCCGTAACATGTTCTATTTAGAGTGACAATCCCCTAGGGTTTCCGCGACAAATAAGGTAATATCGAATCTAGGAAATTGTCATTATCTTCTAAGTTTGGAATTTGGAAATCTTTCTGCGCATGTTGAAGTCATCACCGACTTAGACAGTTGTCTACTGACCTCATCGGCCCAATTGTGCGTGACCCAATTACGCGAGATGTGACTCGTGCGCTCGGCTAAATGGTTCGTGCTCGTTTCTTGACTTCTTGGGTTGTTTCTTCTGAGGATAAAGCCTTTGGTTTGTTCATCTTTTACTGCACTTTCATCCTTAGCATTCATATACACTTGAAATACAAAACTACACCAAAAGCATAATCTTATACTCTAAATGATATAAACAAGCACAGTGTAAATGACTCAAAACGACATATGAAAGTGCCTCATCAATATGCATGGAAAACTGCAAAATTTATTTTGATTTGGAGTTATAGACTTTTTTGGGAGGAAGAATGTACACCTATTACTTCTATTATCAGAATACCCAATAAGAAGATCAAGAAAATAAGTGTATATTGAACTATTCATAATTTGGACTATACCAACCCCCAATATTGTTTATTGTTTTGCAGGTGGTCGTTATGGTTGTATGATTAGATCCTCTGGAGAAAATAATGGGTTTGGATGCAATTTTGAAGATCCAACAAGTCGAATGCACGGGTATATAATTAATTCACTTATGGAGAAAAGTCCCAAAGCCCAAACTTTAGACAAGGGTGCAGTATTAGTTCTGAAAGATTTGAGTATAGATGGATCATTTTAATAATAATTAATAACGAACATATTAATATTGATGTTCCTCTATTTAGGTTACTATGTGTAGACCATTTACATGGTGTGAGGAAGATCTACTGACACTCAGTGATCACATTGTGCGGTAAGAGTTGTAAATAGATCAAATAACTTCTTACCTTTCAATTAAAACGGATTGTCACTGAATTAAAATATCAAATATTATACAAATGCAGATTATTCCAAAGTCAAAGTCATAGTGATTCGTGCGAAAATTATGTTGGAACTTTTTATTAAACGTATGTTGTATTTCTATCGCATTTCATTGAAACTATCATCTCAAGCTTTCATTTTATTTTCTAAATCTATGTTGTAATCCTAAGTGATATGTAGACACCCCTTTATTAATTGAAGTTTGTATTTGTAAAAAATTGAATAAGGAATAACACACTTATTCAAAAATAGTAAGCATTAATATGCTTATAATACAACAACTTGATAAAATGAAATCATACTATTTTTTCTTCAATCGAAATCCTCTTGACGTTACTCGATGAATCCATTATCGTGGTGGTAGGTTTATCGACTACCTCATCATTAGGATTTGGGACTTCCTCGTTCATTGGTCCTTCAACGGTAGACTCTTCATCATCCCCGTGAATGTATATTTCACTTATATAGTAGTCTAATCCACACACAAACTGGGTACATAGTGCATGGATTAATTTGGTATGGTGGAGTACTAGACTTAATAGACCATATTTGATCAGTACCAAACAAAATACGTTCTTCCAACTTTCCGTGTGCATACTCTGAAGATGTTGTATTATCAATCATATTATAGTGTCTACCTTATAGGCATCCATTGTATTTGGATTTATAGAGTTAATCTTTTGAGGGTATAATATCATATGATTTAAACAATGATGTAAGTGGAGGAGTCAAATTAAATAGTCACAATAAGTGACTTGTCGAGATGTGACAACTCAATTCATTGTGCAAGTGGAAGGATTGACAAATCAAGTAAAAGGATTGATAACTCAAGTGGAACGGTTGACAATTCATCTCTCTAACACATGGGTCCTTGAACATTACAACTCGTAATTGTTACCTGAACCAGGCGGGTAGTGTTCATTATTTCTCATTTTTTGATAGGACAAAAGCTAGTTGAGTGAGATCCCCAAAGCATTTACGTTTTACGAGTGATGTAGATGTGTAGATAATTATTTGATGGGACAAAGTAGTTACGTGAGGGCCCCAAAGCATTTATGTTTTGCAAGTGATGTCACCAAACCATGCGGGTAGTGATCGTTATTTATCACGTATTTGATGGGACGAATGCTAGTTGAGTGAAGTCCCTAAAACAATTACGTTTTGCAAGTTGTGTAGATGTGTAGATAATTCTTTGATGACCGAACACATAATTGGACAAACCAAATTATTTTTGAGAACTTCCATAGTGGGTGGAAATTAAGGCATAATAAAGACGCTACTCGCACTGAATTTTTAACAATCTCTTCAACACTATGTTGGGAGTTAAGGGTAAATGAAAGACGATGGTCGAAAGTGTCATCTAGATATTGAGGCAATATGTGATAGGCTCGAACTAGAATTACATGCAATCTGGGGGAGGATTGTAGCATCAAAGGGTAAATATTATTTAGTTGATGGAGAGAAGGTACAAGTTTTTCGTGATTGCGAACACTTCATTTTCCTGATTATGCTGCAAATATTGGTAATCATGTTGATTTGATAAACAAGAAACTCATTTCTTATAAGTCTCATGATACACATGTTTTCTTGTAGCGTCTTATGCAAATAACATTCAAAAGATTTCTTCCAAAACATCGATGGGAAGGAGTAGCTGAAATTTCAACTTTTTTAGAGATTATTGCACTTCTTCTTTGGACATAGAACGCATGACAAATTGGAAGCATAATATTGATAAGAAGTTATGTAAACACGAGATGTATTTTCCTCCATTTTCACTCAATGGAGCACTTGCCCATTCATATTGCGGAGAAAGTCTTGCTAGGTCCTGTCCAACATCATTGAATGTATTCGTTTGAGCACTTTCTTTATAGATTGAAGGAAATGGCTTGTAACAAGAGTCGTATTGACGCGGCATTGTTATAGCTTCTAAAATCAAGAGACGGCATACTTTGGCTCAAATTATCTTGATCTGGATTTTGCCACCAACGCAAGGTAACTACGAAGAATGAAATCTTGTGTAATCCAAAGAATCACATTTTATGGTCAATATTTAATCATCCAGGCTCGGGAGGAAAGAAATGTCAAGTAAGAAGACTTAGTACACAAGAGTTTTGGAAAAGCAACTCAATATATTCTCACAAATACTCCGTATGTGGATGAGTACTACGAAGGGTTTAAAACCCTCGTTGTGGATGAAGAGCGAACGAACACCGATGATGGAGCGTATTTATACGATCCATAAAATCGCTGATTCCATAAATTGATTATATTTTTCATATATTATTTTACGTTTTGTGGATGATTTATTTTATACATGTATCAAGATTGTTTGGACAATTCAACGCGATTTCAAATTAACATAAGCGAGGAATGATTAGATTTTTATCTCATCGTGAAGGGTACTGATTTATTTATGCGTAGGGTATACATTTTATATATATATCCCGCTCCACGCTTATAAAATACGAATCCTCAACGGTTGGTCATAAACACCAAGGCTACGCCAATTACCACCGTGGAAGCTACTCGTTTATTGATAAATCTTCACCCTATGCGGGACAATATTCTTCACCCTACGCGGTAATTCCAAATTTAGTAAAATACTTTTATCATTAACAATGGAATGAGAAGCTATCACCTCAAGGCTCATAGGAATGTGACGAGTTTTCTAGGCAATTATGATGGAAATGCTTTATAAAAGAAACGAGAACAAACCACAGTAAAAATTTAATCAAAAATGCTAAATTCGATCGACTATATCATAAAAACAAGGGTTTGTGGGTAGCTCATGAGCTTTGAATTTTTTTTATGGCCGATCCAACTTAGCCTGATGAGTAGTGACGTGTTGTAAAATTTTAGGATGTAACGGATTTGGGCTTCATATTTTTGTCATGGGCCTATCCCGTCCGCTTTCAGTGCGTAACTAAGAGCATGTGCACTGATGATATTAGATGGAGCGTATTTATACGATCCATCATATCGTAATTTCATTTATTTTATATGTTTTGTTTGTGATATTACTTTTTCGTAATGTTTTTCATTTCAGGCATATTTGGACTGCAAGAGAGTTTTTTCATTTATATGGAGCATTTTAGGTGCATTTGATTAACGAAGACAAAAAAAAGAGCTGCATTTCAAGTTGGATGACATCACGCTGACGTCAGCCATGGACGCTGAAGAGTTTATGTCGAGCGAGAACGCTGAAGTTTTCCATAATTCAATACGGTCCGCAGTAACTAATTTTTTAGGATTCGTGGATCTGTCTGGCCTAGTCCAGTTCAAGAATTTCAATAGCTTATAAGTAGGATTTTAACCCTACTTTACAGAAGGGGCTGCCAGCCATGAGCTTCCTCTTCGAAATCAATTTTAATTATTGTATTGTTACAATGGTTTCTAGGAGTAACTAATTCCCTTGACAGTTTGGGAAATTGAGTTGCAACACTGTATTAGACTACTGATTAACACGTTTTAATTCAGGGAATTCTGTTCTTGTTTTGAATTGCATGCTTTGTTATTTACTTGACCTAGCCTAGCGGTGAAATTAGGTTTCAATTGCATGACACTTAATTGAATTGCCACAGTAGCAAAGCCTAGCGGTGGAACTATTATGTTGATTTAATTAGGTAATTGTTACATCTTCCTGAGACACCCTAGCAGGTAATAAAAGATAGAACTAGAATTAGGTAAAATTTCTAGCGTGACTATCTAATTAGAAAAATTATAATTTATTAAATTGATGCATGTCTGGTCTATGATTACTTCTTGTAACGAGATTTCCTGAGTTGTATTTCTCATTTATTAGTAAAACCCTTTAGTGGTTAGTGGTAAAAACCTTTTTAGTTGTTTTATTAGCTATAAAACAATCTTACTGACCCCTTTTAGGATTAGCAGTACAAACTCTAAGACTAAATTACCTTGTGTTCGATTCTAATTACGGTTATACTAGTATTTAGTAGGATTATAAATAATAGCGTAAACGAGGCGCGTAAACGACCCTAATTACTGTTGTAATTTTATCTCTGATTTGAGGATGTCTGCAAATTTATTTGTACAACCATTCTTGCGGCGTCCTTAATAAGAGAACGTAGAACGTTCCAAAACAACATCGTTGGAAGAATTTCCTACTGGACACATAATCTTACAAAACTTACCATATTGTTTGTAAATTGAGTTCTGTTCACAAGGGAGGTGGATGAATCACAGGTGGCAGACGGCAGACGGCAAACGGCCCAGATGAAGGGGAAAATTGCTGAAGCTAATAATTAAATCTCTGATGGGCTATAAATTAGGCCCAATAAAATGTAGAATTTATTTAATAAAACAGGAATAAAGATAAACACAAAACAAATATTTCAAAAAAATCAATAAACAATTTAATTAATTGACACCTAAGAACAATTTGCAGCTTCTTTTTCTTGAAAGGGGAACCTCCACCTCTGCTCTTCGAGTGCGCATTCAATAAACTAGTAGTTTTGCATCAAAAATTTGTGCGTGTAAATTTATATAAACATTCAACATATTATAGTATTATAAAATTAATGCGTATATTATATATTATAAACAAATGAGTAAAATAGAAATATGATCAAATAAATATTGAGTTTCATAGGGATATTTTCGGAACGTAAAAGTGCTTCAAAAATAACTATTAATTAGGATGTTTGCGCTTTATATATAGACTAGATTAACATTTCTTATTACAATGAATTCTATGCGAAAATGCTATTTGAAGACTTCATGGTGCATATGCTCTAACATGTTTCAACAATTATCTTTTGACATCTTCATCCTTTACTTACTCAAACTCGTGTTGCAAAATAAATATAAATGATGTATTTTACAGAAGTTCTGTGATTGGGAAAATGCATACACATTATGCAAATGAATTGTGTCATGTTATACTGAAACATCATTTTCAACAACATATAGAAAACCAAAACACATATTAATAAGTTAGTTTTCATTTCCACTTCCATTTCAAAGAAATGAATGTAAAAAGAAGCAAAGACCAATAGACAAATATCACATCATGAGAGAGTGAGAGGAAGCTAGCTGCAGCAAACCTGCTAGTTATTGCCATGTGACTCTTCAGAAACATTCAAGTATTCCATGTTCTTCATGTCTCCTAATATCACTACCATCTACCTTTGTTCCTTTGCATGCCAGCATCCTCCTCTAGCCCAGCACATCATCCATCAAGTTATTACGTGCACCTCTATTTCAACAAATTCTCTCAAACCCTAATTCTAAAACTCCATTTTATACAAACCAAACATTTATACTATCAAAATGTATCAGTTTGATTAACAGATAAGTACGTAATAAGAGTAAACTTACCTTCCCAAGAGATCATAATGGAGATGAAAACTGCAGTGGAATAATGAGCATGATGATGATGATCCATCCATTTGTAGAAGCATATGATGATCAGCTAATACTCTAAGTTCACATAATGATAATATACTACTAGCTAGTTTCAAATTGTTCCAATCTTTAAGACCTAAATGAGACCAGCTGACAAGTGACAGGTAGTACTAGATTAACACTGAACTAAATGAAAAACCTACTATTAGATAGAAAATGTAGAGAAGCTAGGGGGATATGATTTCTGATTATCATCAGCTCAATTCATGACCTGCTGTTGTTGTTGTTTCCTGATGATGATGCTGAGGCCTGCTATTGGTGTTGTTGCTGCTGCTACTGTTGTTGTTGATGTTGAGGTTGCTGCTAGTTGTTGTGGTAGTAGTAGTAATGCTTTTACCTAAAGTATGTTTGTTGTTGTGCATCCAAACCTTAAAAACATGTCTTTTAACACCAGTCTCTTGGCAAAACTGCTGCACCAAATCATCATCACATTTCTGAATCCTCCACCCAATTCTCTCAGCCATAGCTAACATCCTCTCCTTCTGCTCAGCCATAAACTTTGTTCTAAACCTCTTCTTGCCACCATTCCTCATCATCCCACTCACCATAACTCCAATTCCATTAGGGTTTGACACATCATCCTGATCTTCTTCTCCCCTCCTTTGACTCCCCTACCACCTCCAGATGCTGATGGTAATGCTAGCGGCCTAGGTGGGCCCAGATGCAGATACCCAGATGGTGTGCTGTTTTGATAGTAAGATCCGAATGGATTAACAATAGTACTGTTTTGCTGGCTGTGGTTAAGGTGTGAGTGAGTCCCTGAATGATGAGAATAAATAACAGCTGTGTGATCTCCAGCTTCTTCCTTACGGTGAAAATTTCTATGACATCCACAAGCAGCACACTTTAAAGCCTCAACAGAACCTTCTGGGCCACCAGGCATGAACTCACCGCATCCATCCAAGGCATGACCCATCACGTTAATTGCGTGGTTTCTCAAGCACTCTCTATATCTGGGTTTTGAACTTGGTGATGTGGTTGTTGTTATTAAAGTCGATGAAGGATGAATCTGGACTTGTGACAAGGCCTCCACCATTTTCACTCGGTTCAAGCTGCTGCTGTTTGTTGTGTTGATGTGGTTGTTGTTGATGACGTTTGTGTCCATGTTTTTGTTGTTCAGTATCAGCATCTCTTCTGACCCTTCTTCCTCCTCATCTTCCTCTTTTTCTTCATGGCGGTGGTGGTGTGAATCACTGCCAAACTCCATGGAAAAAGAGATGTGTTTTTGATAGATTGAAGTAGTCTATATGCAAGCTAAAGCTGCTAAAGGTGCTAAAGGTTGAAGCTTTAGCCAAAAGGTGATCTGGGTGCGAGGAATCTGATTGGGATTAGTGAGTTTAGGCGAAAGATAAGATTAACAGAGATGTAGTGGTGGTGGAGGAGGTGGAGGTGGCCATTAATTTGCAGTAGCAGACTTGTACAGAGTTCAGACTTAGAGGGTGTGTGTAGGGTTGTGTTGTGTTTGGGAACATAGAGAAAATAAACATATAAATCATTAGTGGGATTAGCTGGATGATGCTTGTATTGCTTGAAATGGAATGTATTATACTTGTTGTTTGTTTTAGGGTTGGACTTGTGTGGATCATGTAGTGTATGGGTTTGATTTTCCAGTTAAGGATTAATAAATGCTTGTAAATGTAAGCCATTCCATTTTAAATTATCTATGAAAACATGGGAAGGAAACTAATGTAGCAACAAATGTTAACATCATCATATGGAAGATTATCAATCTAACAAAAAGTTATTCTTTTCTTTTTGAACTCACATTTATGTTCTAGCTCTTGTTCCACTTATTTATACATCACGACTGCAGGGCAGACATGAGGTTGATTTAAAAAAAAATATTCCAAGATCGTTCTAGGGACTGATAAATCTCAAACTCAAGATGAAGATACAATCGAGAGTCAATTTCTAGAACCAAATACCGAGTGGCTGACCGCTCACCGTTAAGCCACGAGGGGCATGAGGTTGATTCGTTTATAATCAAAGAACGTATTCACAATTGGCTCACAAAGGTATCGAGTTGCTTACATCCTTACACATAATAATGTTTCATCGATTTACATAAATTTATTGTGTCACTCGATCTCAACCCATTCAAAAACAACAAATTGAAATACAAGTTACATCCATTTATTAAAATAATCCATATAATGTGCAAGCTTTTCAATCTTGTTGGATCGTTACGGTTAGCTTGGTTCACTTCTCGACACTTGTGAACACGTCCTCTAGTGTGAACATGTCCTCAAGATCAAGTAGCACAGCGGAAATAATAAACAATAATAATAAAGTGAACAGTAGGTACGCTTACTCGATGATGTATAGTGGAAACTTGATAACAGGTGAAAACCACTATCTTCCCGGAGTCGACCGGAAAGGATTTCTCAGACAAATTCTTTATTGATTGCTTTTGTTCTTCCCTAGTACAATTGTCTACAACTAGCACAGCCGACAACTCCCAAAGTATGCCCGGAACTTAGCAATAACAATCCCTACGTCTAGCAACTCAAACCAACTCAGAATCTGCCCTACCAATACCGCTGATTGTATACTAGCTATACGGAATCCACCACTCGCCTACCCTTGAGCGAAATATAGCCTCGAACAATCACACGATATCCCACGACTTTGTTTTCTCTTTCAGTTGACCGACTTGTCTTGATGAAAGCGTTGAAGTCCAATTTATATGATCACCAAAAACCCTAGCCCTTGCTTCCTAAAATCTCTCCCTGCCATAGAAAGATAATAGCAAGATCAATAAATATAATAATATCTTTAAAAATCAGTTAGGGCAACTTAATCTTAAATATAATATAAAATATTATATTTAAAATTCAGTTAGGGCAACCTTATCTAAATATAATATTATCAAATATTATACTTAGAAATCGGTTAGTTAGTCAATCATTATCAAAAATATCTTCTAAACAATAAGATTTCTAAAATACAAAATATTCTAAAAACTTATTGAATATCAGAATATTTCTGAAATATTCTGCTGCCACGTCAGCACGCCCTCGTGCAGTCTGCGGACCCGTCCACAGACGATTTTTACCAAATCTGTTTTATTTCCAAATCTGCATATTTCCTAATCCTGAATTGTCATGGAATGTTAGCTAAGTGTTTTCAACATCAAAACTGAGAACGTGTTAAGGACACGTCCGTGTCAAGGAACACGTCCCCAACAAATCTCATTTTATTATTTATTTCTAAGAATTCACACATTTGAAATTAGAATTGTATAAATATCAATAAGGTAGCCATGCTAAGTAACTCTTGTTAATCGATCATGTTTTCACAAACAAAAATATATATTTCGATTAGGTTATGAATTGAATGCGAGAATTTACAGTTATATGATAAACTTAGTTCATCAAAAGACATTAATATCTGTCTCATTTTGTGTGTCCAAAGGTAAAAATTACACCCTACACTTTTTATTCATATGATATGTATTAAATATGAAAACTAAATCTATACAAAAATATGGTGTCTTACAGATTTATAAATTTTTGAAGTTTTTTATTTTTATGGTGCCACTATTAATTATGTGTTACATGGTATCACATTTTTAATTTAAGATACCCTATTTTTGTATAAATTTAGTTTTTACATTTATATCAAAATTATAACTTTGAAAAGAAGAATTATAATTTGCATGTGTAGTTATAGTTATGTTGAATAAATAATAGTGTGTTATTCTGATTTTTTAAATGTTTTTATGATTTTTGTTAATTAATTATGTTTTTTTTTGTATTTTTAAAAGTTTTTGATCATTTTTATTAGTATTTTGGTTAAATTTAAACATATGGGTGGTTTCTAAAAAATTTAATAATCTTATGAGTGTGGCTTCATAATTTTTAAACATACAAGTGGTTTTCCAAAAAAAGTCATACTTATGGGTGGTTTCCGGGTATTTTGCACACAAAAAAACATAACATAGGAGAGTGGTTTCACGCGCCTGAAAAACGCTGAAACCGAGCTGAGTGTTTTTAAGCTTTTGTGTGTCGTGTGATTGCACGCAATTCCGTACTGGAAACTCTGATGGGCTTCCTTGCCTGACATCAGTCTGAGGGTCCCCTAAGCCTCACCATCATACTCACATTTTTATTCATAATCTATGAAATAAATTAATAACATTTTGCAAGCAATTCCTATGATTATTTGTATAAATTTTCTGTAAGTTAGAAATAATTTATACTCCGTAAAAATATATTTTGAGTTGTCTACGAAAAATGAAGTTTGTTCTTACTTGCTTTTATTATATACTTGCATGGTCTTATTTTCATGCTGACTCATTCAGCCACCTCTTTCGTAGCATCTCAAATCAAACTTTATCAGTAAGTAATATTATCTTTAAGAAAATGAATCAAATGAAAAGTGCTAGTTTGATTATAAATGCAAACAAATCTAAACCACCCATTAGATTTCAATCAACGGTTATAATTAAAGAATATTAATTAATACAAAAAATTACAAAAGGACAATAATGGAAATACACTGCATAATATATTTTTCAAATATACTCATTAATATCAATCCCTTATTTTAAGGAACTGACATTTTATTTTATGATATGGAAAATCTACATTAATTTTTTTAATGTGAAGGTGGTTTAATTTTTTAAAGTTACGTGAAAAAATTATTAAACATTTTTCCTATAAATTTCAAGTATTCAATTAGTGATTTACAATACCAACCACTTTATGCTATATAATATAATTAATGATTTGGTAGGATATGATTCATAAATCATATGATAGCAAATTATGAATCATGTCGGAGCAAATCATGACTAGATGATATGATTCAAAAGTTACACTATGTTATACAGTATGGTCGTCAGTTGTGAGGGTTAAGGCCAAAATTTGCGCAATTTTAAGTTTGTAATAGTGTATGACCCATGAATCATATTATATCAAATCATGAATCATAGTATAGCAAATTATGAATCATAGTATGACAAATTATGAATCATAGCATAACAGAGCATGAATCATATTACGGCAAATCATGAATCATAGCATAACTAATAATGAATCATATTATAGCAAATCTTGAATCATAGTATGATTCAAGAATCATGTGGAGCCAAATCATGAACCGTTGCTTTCAACTTTTATGATTCATTATACGATACCTTATGATTCATGAATCATGCGGCATCAAATGTTGAACCTTTGTTCTAATAGTTGGTCCATAGTTCTATTATTTTAATTTAATTAACCTGCAATATGCAAGCCAAATTGAAGAGCTTCTCCACTACGACGGATTTGTGATGTTAGCAAAGGTGGAAGGCGAAGAAAAGTGCAGCAAGCGTAGGGTGGAAGTGGGAGTTCAGCATGTGACGTGCACAGAGGACGTTGCGGCATATGTCGCCTAAGCAGCAGCTTTGGATTTGAGCATGGACGCATGTAAGCTGTTTTCTCAGAAGTTGAGGAAGGAGCTTTGTCAGAATCAAATAGAGTTGTTCCGATGACGGTTGATATCATTGTTCTTGTTTTCTATTCTGAGTTTGAAGTTTGAGAAGTGTGGTGTGTGGGTAGGTTTTTTTTCAAAACTGAAAACAAAGATACAGGGAGCGAGATTTTCGGAAACAAAGATCAAAACCGCCTGATTCTTGGTTTTTTTGGACTAATTTACCCTTTCTGAGTTTTTGAAATAATAGTGTCATATTTAATGTTTCAGTTAATGGTATTTCAACCCCCGAATTAATAACTGTCCGATCTGATTATTTAACGGTTCAGATCTGTTTGTATTTTATAACCTAAAGATGCTTTTCACCTGATCCTTACTCTATTTTTAAACAATATATTATGACACATCAACTTTTGAAGTAACTTTTTTATGACACTTTTGATGTAACTAACCTTAGCTGTTTTTTGTTTCATTGCAATTTGCACATCTCCTTAGAAAAAATCCAACAAAATACAATAAACATGGAGGATTAGGTTCATTTGCGACCCCATCCTTAGGCTGCGATCCGTGCGACCCGATAATTGCACTGTTGGATCAATTTGATCCAATGGTTGCAGATTTGCACTTTATTTTTTTATCGTTTTGTGCACTCAATTTTGTCGTGTAGCGAAATGCACAAATGCAAATTGAACGTGCATATAGTACAAAAATACAAATAGAGGAATCTCAAAATGCACAAATACACTGGAGTCGTAAAGGAACCGAACTCTAAAGATGGATGCCCCAATTAAATGCGAGAATGACGAGTTAAGCTTAACTCAAAGTGCTTGTAATTTTCTTCCGCCACTTAACCACGCATGATATTGATGGGTGCATGATGACTTCTACCACAATCTTAAATTTAGCCTATGAGTCTCAATTTGACATTCATTTATGTTCTAAGTGAAACATATTTGACTTAAACTACTTTAGTTCAGATAATCAAATTATTTTGTTAAACAAACTATTTTTAACTACTTAATATAATTTTATTTGCCTCTGATTTCAAGATAGTACTTTCCTATAAAGTTGCCATTTCAATAAATCCTTCATATTTCTTGGTATTTGGATTTAGGGTACCCAAAAGCCTAAATTCAATTGGAGAGTAAAAGAAGCTTACCTTAATTATATCTTTTGTTACAGTTAAATTGTGCAGTTAAACATTTCAATCAATCAGAGTACATTATGACACAACTAGTGGGTCATGATAGGAGTAACATACAATATTGGTATCAATTCACGGGTACATTGATGTGATAATCAATGTGGGAAATTTCATATACGGGGTTGAGATTATGTGAAACATGTGTATATAATTAAGAGGACAAAATTTGAACCATTGATTTTTAATAAATCGATGGTTGAGATTAAAGTTGAGTTTTTATTAAATTAGGCGGTTGGATTTGCGAAAAACACGTGGTGGTTGGTTTTGACAGTTATTTTACTTACTTCGATCGTTAGATTATAATTAATCAACGGCCGAGATTGTATCCTTCCGTCCTACGAAAAGTTAATGATCTTCCTAGAACTTTATCCTCATTAGAAGTATTTGCTTCCAATAATAAGTGTCATTCCTCTACTCATAATTATAAATTTCATATATCGCAATTCGAGAGCTCAATACACACAAAGCATCACTCTAAATATATCAGATGACACAACCTTAGTTGAATCAAACAACAAAAAACCTTCATTGAATCACATTTCATAACCACGCATTGAATTAAAGACAGGAACGGTTACATGAATTTCATGTGACAATAGAGTAGCTTTAGTTAGGTATTCATGTCCTAGTACAAACTGTCTCCATTAAATACGCTACCGCAGTTATAAATTACTATTTGACTTTGTTGAATTTTATGTATACCTATAATTCATTTATTTGAAAAATTATATAGAAGCAAAAGGATGGTGACCTCATAGTCATCATGGTCTTGATCTAGCAACAAAAAGAGCTCGAGTGCTCCTCTCTTGTGGGAGGCTTGTTGCCTACCTCCTGTCCTGTGCATGGAGGCTCTTCGCCCTTTCTTTCAGTTATTCTCTTGGAAGCTTGTCTTCCTCGCTGTCGCCCTTGGACGTGGAGTTGAATCACGTCGTTGATCATATAAGCGGAAGAGACAAGCGTACTTGATACTTGTCGATTGTGAGTTGGATGTCCGCTATTGTGAGTTGGATGTCCGCTATTGTGACTAGAGCTTCAAATGATTAGAATAGATATCATGTATGAGATCTTTATGAATTGTACCCAATATAACTACTATCAGAAAAAAGTTATATAGATAAATTATTAAATTCAATGAGAAAAATGATGAAAGGTTTTGATGTTTTAAAAAGAAACGTTCAATTACTTTTGTTTGAACAACTGAGATAAATTAAATGATTAAAAAAGATGTAATTAAATAGGGTTTGCAGGGTACCATGTGAAATTCAGGAAACATCATCAGGATGTTCTGCTTGACTGCACATGATGACGTACATACTGTCATTATATCTGAAATTTACAACATTAATTCATCTATTAATTAACAAATTAATGAATTTAACTGATGATAATACTTCACTTTGGAACCAAAATGGTGTAATGGGTCTCTGAGAAAGGCTGATGAGATTGTGACAATTCAATGTAAAGATCAATTTAAAGAGTTTTTATAAAACTTTTGTTAAAAAATTGTTCTTCTCTTTTTTCTTCATATGCAGCTTTATTGAGTTAATTTGCTTTCCAAACTACTTGTGGCCCCAAAAGAGAGAATTGAAGAAGCTAGCTTTGCATCTTCACAACATGATAGTGTATCACCCACCAACAAACAAAACCCAAGCTTGGTTTGGTCTCTCATGTCAAGCTCTCCATTGGTCCCTCTTCACTTGCTTTCCTTTGATTCACTCTTCAAGTTGTACATCATACATCTCTATTATCAGCACATATGTTGGGTTACAATTTATCTACTCCATTCAACTTCTGTTGTATATCAAGACAATGTCATCTAAGGTTAGTGAAATATACAAGATTTTAATTTTAGAACTTGGAGAACTAAAGTTTGGATGTTTGGATTTATGGGTTGAGCAAGGAGGACCACAACTTGTCTGATGATGTATGATACTACGTACTGAGATGCTTTGGTTAACCAAGATTTTTAAAATGGGTTGAAATTGGAATGGTTGATTTTTCATGAGAGGGGGAGTAGTGTGCATGCCTGACACTAGCACTACCACCATTACTGGTTTTTGCTTTGGTTGACAAAATAAGCTTTCTTTGCTTGTTGTGAGGATAAAGCTATTTCAAGTCTCCTCCTTTTTTATTTACACACTCCTCAAATACATCCAAAGGAAAATCAAAGGGTATGGTTTGTCATAAAAATGTGGGGTATACCCATGCAAAGGGAAGACTTAAACCTAATGAATATTGAATAGAAAAGTTAGTAACACTACCAAAACTGAGCTGGCTTTATCAAATGCATCCTCCATACTTACACCACACTAGGCAACTTTGCTTCCTTTATCAATTGACTACTCAGTTTCCTTTCTCTGCCTATCTTCCATCTCCACCCTGCTGCAAAACTAACAAGCCCACCACCTTAATTTGCTCAGAGATGAGGCCCATCTTAATCAATGACAACTCCATCCCACATCTCTCCAGCTTTTCAATAGTCCAAGTCCCACCTTACACCATACCCTACAAAAATTAAGGACCCTTTGTCACACAACAAATGAACAAATAGACAGGTCTCACTTTCTAAGGAACAAAAGATATGTCTCAACTGTTTGACCTACCCAGCTCATCACAACTTTTCAACAGTCAACAAACCAGGAGGGACTTTATACGGTGGGAAATTTATGGCACAAACACCAGCCAGCAGCATATGAGAGTGTAAACATAATAAAGGGGCATTTTTTAGAACTTGGACATGTGAGGATAGGCAGGGATTTCAATGCTGCAGGGTTCAGATTAAAAATCAAAATTAGTCATTACCAACTACCAAGCCATTAAGAAGGGCTTGCTAAGGGATCATGAGATAAAAGTGAGTAATTTATATGGATCAGTATTTTCACATGAACTAATGCAGAAAGGTTACACCAATTTCAGACAGAGAAGTCTGTATTTAATTTGCTGGAAATGTGGGTTGGTTTGCATTTCAGTGCTGAACTGTCAAATTAAACACAGGTATACAAATTTCAAGTTGTTCATATTGATGGTTCCAGCACTCAGTTAATAAAGTTTATGCCATTGAAGAGGTGGAAATAGTAAAGTGAAGGTGGCCAGAGAATGGAAGGAAGAGAAGAAATTTGAAGTAAATGTGAATGGTACAATTATATAAGACAATCAGTAATATGTTGGTCATATTTAGCTCAATTGAGTCTCATCTAGGGTGTTCAAATGGTCCGAAAGCCCGGTAAAAGTCCGGTCCGGCTCGTTAGTCGGCTCGACGGAAGTCCGAGTTTGATACTTTAGGGCCTGATTCAGGTTTGTCTTTCAAAGTCCACTCGGACCGAAAGCCGGCCCGATCCAAAGCCCAAAAAAAACCTTTCATATAAACTAACACCGAATTCCTATTATTTGAAATATATATTGTTTGATTTTTACTATGACAACATACACTGAAATATGTAGATTAAATAAACAACTCATATTTTAACATAACTAAAAATTGAATATAGTAAAAACTAAGCATGAATTATGAATTCCATTTGATACATATTCGGATATTTGTATTTTTCACAAACAATATATAAAACAAGAGAATTACTCTGGTGGATCCACTACTATTTGGTGGATCCATGAGTCCAACTTTCAGCCATTGGATGAGTTTAGATCAATGGTTAGCAATGGTCAACTATTAGTCAAACTAAAGGGTAATATGGGAATAGTTAGAATTTTAGTTAGTTTAGTTAGCCTAGTTAGCATTTAATGCTTGATTAGATGGCTTCATTTTCCCTCTCTCCTTAATTTTCCCTCTCTCCTTACAAACCCACCATTTTCAAAATCCAAACCATCTCTCCTTAATCAATCCCACTATTTTCATAATTTAAGCTTTTTCATTTTCCCACCATTTTCATAATTCAAGCTTTTTCATTTTCCCACCATTTTCATAATCCAAACCCTCTCTCCTTAATCAATTCCACCATTTTCATAATTCAAGCTTTTTCATTTCCCCACCATTTTCATAATTCAAGCTTTTTCATTTTCCCACCATTTTCATAATCCAAACCCTCTCTCCTTAATCAATCCCATCATTTTCATAATTCAAGCTTTTTCCATTTCCCACCATTTTCATAATCCAAACCCTCTCTCCTTAAGCAAGGTGGTGGTTTCTGCATTTTAACTGTTGCACCCCACATGTGCACCTTACTATTGCAACTACAAGTTGCAACTACAAGTTCCAACAGGGAAGTGCAATAACAAGTTGCAAAATGGAAGTGCAATAACAAGTTGCAACAATGAAGTTTAGAATTCATAGTTGCATTGTCACTCCGCGACCAGATAACCAAAAACTAACATAGAACTGCAAATACAAGGTGCAACTAATAAATGCAACTACAAGGTGCAATAACAAGTTGAAACAGGGAAGTGCAATAACAAATTGCAACAATACAGAGCAGAAAATAAGTTCAGTAAGTTATAAGTTCCAAAGGTTATCTAAAAACGCCCAATCGCTAACACGAGTACGGGTTCTACGTTACATGTTCAGAACTGTAGCTCTTGCATTTTGCAGTTGCATTTTAGAGTTGCATTAAGGGTACAATTGTGTTCCATGTTCATTGTATTGCTATTTTTGTATAAATTTAATATGTTTCCGTGCTTTTAAGTTGGCTAAATAAATGGCTAGTGAACTTCAGAGCAATGTGCTGATGCAAAACCATTAGAAATTGTATTTTACTTCAAATCACATTTTGAGAAATTTAATTTTGATAAATAAACTTTTTGATGAAAACTATAAAAAGCAACTTGAAAATGCAACTATAAAAAGCAAATAAAAAATGCAAAATCAAAATGCATCCGCATGATCTAACAAGTTGCATCCGTAAACTTGCAACTACAAGTTGCAAACGGGAAGTGCAACAACAAGTTGCAACCGGAAAGTGCAACAACAAGTTGCAACAATAAAGTGCACCATGTTCATTGTGTTGCATTTCACACATGCATTTTGATCTTGCATTTTGCAGTTGCATTTTAAAGTTGCATTAAAGCTACAATTGTGTTCCATGTTCATTGTGTTGCTTTTACCCGGCTTCGCATTAAGTTTACAAATGTGTTCCATGTTCATTGTATTGCTTTTTTTGTATAAATTTAACATGTTTCTGTATCATTTACCCTTTTTTGTGTTGTGTTGGCAGACGGAAATCATAGTTGTACGGTAACAAATGATTTCCATTATTTAGTTATCGCATTTCATTGCTGCATTTCACATGTGCATTTCACACTTGCATTTTGATCTTCATTGTGTTCCATGTGCCATGTTCATTGTGTTGCTTTTACCCGGCTTCACAGTAATGTTTTCAGTATGATCTAACAAATGCAATTACAATTTACAAATTGATTTCCTTGTACCAGGTTTTGCAGTAATCAAATTACAAATTATGATCTAACAAATGCAATCAAAATGCATTAATAAAAAACAAATTACAAATTAATTTCACGCTACACCAGATCCGGATCCTAAAACATATGACAAGTGTACACGACACATTACATGCATGAATGAATGAGCCATATTGACTGTGTACAAGACATATTGACTGTTTTAGTAATGTTTACTAAAACATATGACAAGTGTACAAGACACATTACATGCATGAATGAGCCATATTGATCGATCATGCTGATGCACTTCCCAAGGTGGCAACCACAGCAAGAAGAACACCTGCGTAAACAAACAAACATTAAAAATCACAGCTTTACGAACAAACAACATAATACACATTACGTAACCATGAAAGCAATAATCAATAAACATCAGAGTAATAGTCAAAAGATTGAGAAAGGGGTAATGATCAAATCAATGAAACAAAATCCAATTATATACACAATTTCATACAAACAGATAACCATGAATGCAACACCAAAATGCAACAATAAAGTGCAAAACTTAAATGCACGAGCTAAAATCAAACTATAAAATCGGCAACTTCTATTTAAAATGCATTTATCATATGCAACTATAAAATGCAACTATAAAATGCAACTTCAAACACAATGACAGAATTCACGTCAAATATCCACCTAACATACTCACCCTTCAAAACGAAATGCAGTACGACCAAAATGCAACACCAAAATGGGACTACAGATGCTACTTAGTGCAGTACTCCCTGACTTAAATAAAATTAAGGTGAAACAAGGATCATACAGTGATGAAGTTTCCAGTGTTCTAGCCATCAGCACGCATGTAGTTTTTTGTAGCCTTCGCTTGAATCCCAGCTGGAATTTGCTTACTCACATTAATTGAAACTGTCTCAACCTTTTGAATAGGCACATTTCTAGGTGCTTCAGCATTAGGTCAGGGAGCATCACCAGACACATAAACCTGCACCTCACCAACATTGATCAATATATGCACATAAAATTATTGAAATAGGCTCATACGTTGATTTAAATAAGGTACACAAATCACGACAATCTAGATAGTTCAATATTCAATATGATATTTATCACACTTTGTGCACCTCATCAGGTTGTGCCATCCGATCCTATAAAGACATTCAATCACCATAACACCATCATCCTATAAAAAATAGAGTACCTTCGCATAGTAATCTTTCCAGACTCTGCGGGCAATTTGATGGCCTCCCAAATCAAAAGCCTTGAACTTGATTTTTCCAATACTGAGCTCTTCTGAAGTAGGGTATTGCGTCGGCTGATGCTGTACTAGTCTCTGTCGCATTCCAACACACACAAAACACATCGATCAGATCACTTCTCCTCATTCAAAACAACTTACACAATCATAGAATCAATAGAAAGATGATCGAATCACTCTTACAACCTTATACAAAACAAATACATAAATCTTAAAATTCAATAGCGAAAATAAAAATCGAAATCAAAAGAATCGAACTTCGTCTTTCAACATGTGAAGAAGAGTTGTCTTTCCAGCGTTATCGAGTCCGAGGAAGAGGATCTTCGCTTCTTTCTGCCACAACCCTAGAGAAGCCAAAACTCCATAAAACCAATCAACCAAAAACATCTTCTTAATCGACGAGCAGATCTACTGATTCCGGAGGGTGAAGGCGACGTGAGATTCTTGGAATCTGAAAATACCGATGAATCGATCGATCTGGTAGGTAGATCCAACTTGTAGATGTCCCTTTGGAATGGCTACAGTAAACTCCTCCTAAACTCCACCATCACCTGCCCTCTACTCCTCACCCTCCTCCTCACCCGAAATCCAAAGCCTCAATGGAACACTAGGCTTCTCATCTCTACTCAAAACAAAAACCACAGCAGCCACCACCACAAATGCGAAATTCCAAATCATATCCAACACCACCACCGGCTTCGAATACGCCCAATCCAGACCCACGACGGTCTCCTCTTCGTCGTCTCTGTGGTTTCGATTTTCTCTCTCGCCGCTGCGAGATGGTTTGAACGTGTGTAGATTTCACGAATTAGATGAGAAGGTGAGAGACCGACAGAGGAGCCGGTGAGAGGAGCGTATGTGTCAGAAGGTGAGGGACTGACACAAAGACCAAACTACCCTCAATACATTAACCCCCATTCAATACTAACCAAACTAAATTTAAACCCACCAGACACGTGTCACAATACAGAGCTATCTATTAATCAGATGTGAGGTCCAGATCTGGACTCACAGACTCACCAAACAGTACCAGACCCACCAGAGACGCCCTCTATAAAACAATATAGATGCAAGTGTTTGATGTATAATTACATGAAATATATTAGATACATAAACGATATTTTAGGCATATGACATTAATAATAACAACTATCAACTCAATATCTTATCTTTTTAAAGAATATATAAATTATTTTAAAAATTATTTGATATAATAGAATATTAAAAATAATTTGAAATGATACAAATATTAAAAATAAATTTATTTATTTTTTGAAACGCCTGTAAAAAGCTTAATTCAACCTGGCCAAGCCCTTAGTCAACGAGTTATCAAAACTTGTGAATTTTAAAATTTTGGGAAGACCCCGCCTAATTTTTCCGAAAAATCGAATGGGCCCGATGGACACCTCTAGTCAGATCATTCATAATATGCACCATGATATGCAATGGTGTAAGTATTATTTTTTTGGCAAAACACACTGGAACAACCAACTTCAACATAACTATCAACAAGTGCAAACGCCACATACAACTCATTCCACAATATTGTTCAAAGACCTTAAAAAACTTAACCTGAAACAAAAATCCGCACACAGAAAACTCACGAGATTTCTCGGGATCCCTAAAAATCAGCATTTCCATTTATTAGGTCAAAATTTAATTTTTTTCTTGTTTTATTTGAAATTACTTGGGCTGCAGCCCCTACAGCCTTTGGTTGCATCCGTCCCCGGTTATAGTACAAATCACAATTTAAAAACATATAAATTCAAGGATGTCAGAATTCGAATATTGACATATATCTCAATTTAAGAGAACTTAATGATTGAGAGAGGAATCATTAACCGAGTTTAATCAAGGATTGATGGATATAGCCAACGAAGGTCATGCTTTAGGAGATCGAGGCCTTCAGCAATGAAAAGCCGGTTAAGAAAACTTTGCTTGCATTACCTCAAAAATTTGCCATGCATAAGATTTCTGTATCTGAGAACAAAAGATGTGAAAAATATTAAAATTGGATGAGCTGAAGGGAACCTGAGATTTTATGAGTATAAAATGCAATTAGAGGTACCTGAAAAAGAACAAAACAATTGCATTCAAGAGTGAGAAAACTGAAGCAGACTCTCGGATGATGAACTGATGGTTATGTTGGCTAGGAACTTCAACAAGTTCATGAAAAAGATGAATGTGGGAGAAAACGAAGTAAAAAAGATCTATAACTAAAGGAGGAGAACGTCACTTCAACTCAAGAGAATGATGACCTTATCAAGCAACTGCAGTCCACCACCTCAGCACTGACAATTTTCAGGCGGAGCTAAAGTGTATGGACAGATACTTTTGTATGATGAATATTACTAGTAAACTTAATTGGTACTATTATTGCTGCTTAAGGGACTAGGAGAGGACATTTAAGTATTGACTATGAATCTCAAGAAACATCTAATGCAATAAAGGACAACCAGAAGATAAAACTGACTTCATCAAGGAATCCGTTCACATAGATGATCAATAACTAGCGATAAAGGAAAATTTAGGCGAAGCATCAACCAGAATGTGCTCTTTCTGCAACAATAAATGTCATAGTCAAAGTATCCATATGCAAAGACCCTATATGAGTCCGGTTCGCTTCAGGTGGAACATGCATGATGTTAATCTATTTCTCCACCACCCGAAACGATGACGAGCATATCCTAGAAGAGAAATATCATCGTACGCGCGAAATTAATTTAATTTTTTGTAGACACCTAGTGCAGCGGCAAGCAGGCACTACTACAGATTACCCATTTAACAATGCTTTTTTTGACCCCTTAACAACGCTCCAAAAGCGTTGTTATATCGATTGCTGTTGTATGTCAATAAGATATAACAGTGCTGAAAACAAATAAGCGATGTTGTTTGTAAATGTATTTAACAGCGCTTATATAAAAAGCATTGTCTTGTATCACTATTTACGACATCATTTTTTAAAATAAGTGTTGTCAATAATCTTATATATTTCAGGGCTTATAGAAAAAGCGAAAGCACTGTAATTATTTTAATTATATAACAACAATTTTCCAATAAACGTTGTAATATATATATATATATATATATTACAACGCTTAAAATTGTCGTGGAGTTGCCCATTATTTGCTTGGACATATGTTATAATGTCTCGAACGTATCTTTATGCAATAATAACCACATAAGATTGTGGACGGTGATTATTGTGGACACTACAAATAAAAAGAAGTGATATTAGTATATTTTATCCCAACTTTGAGTATAAAACATTTGCTATAAATTATATTACCTCGACTGTTATTCATGTAGTAAATCGGGATTGTGAAGACGATCCATTCAAAAGTTGATAGTTTTCAAAGCTCCTAGAGTACATATCAATGTTCAGTCACATGTAATGTATGAAATTAAAAACAAAACTAATAATTTAATATTTTACACTTACTTTTCAACTGAGCGCCGAACATCTGATCGAACCGAGCCAGCCATTGGATCTAGCCAATATACAAGATTTTGTCTTGGAAAAAGCACACACAACATCCAATGACTCCTTCAATAACATAATGTAAAAAACGTTAAGTTAAATGTAAAAGTAGCAAAAAACTTGTCTCATCTCTTGGATTCGATTGGCTTAGTTGTCGTTTTTAGAAGCCTCGCCAGCATTGTCCTCTCGGTTAAGCTTGCTTGTCTCATCTCAATTTCCTCGATAACGTCAGGTGGATACCTCGGTGGCCTCGATTCCTTGATAAACCTTGCAAACTCGATTTCATGGTGAAAGTCATATGAGATTACTTTTGCTATCTCGGTGAATCCTTTTTAGGCATGATCATGTGCTGCCTCGGTTACAAAGTAGCTCTCCTCTATCGAGGTCTTATCATAGAACTCTTGAAGTCATTATTCAAGCCATAAACTAAAAGCTTTTATATTCTTATATCCCAACGCCTCAGTGTCTGAAGAAGATTATACAGTATAGTAGTGACAGTACAGTTTTGTTAGGCATATCAATGATGCTAATACACTTATACAATTAGACGGAGAATGACTACATGCATATTGATTGGTACCCTGCTGCAGTACCCTGCTGCGGTTTTGGTAATATAAAAAGAATATCCTATCGACCGAAAGACAAAGAATAAAGCCCTTCTCCAAATTTTAAAAACTATGGATCTGACCAACCAAGTGATGATGATCAAAGAAACCATATTCTAGCCTTGACTACGACAGTTGTAGAAGCAAACTCTGTCACAGACGAAAAGGAAAGATGTCACCAAAAATCTATTATAGAGGGAAGTTGTCAATGATAACCATTAATAACTAATGAAGTTTCCTCAAGCGACAATGACAGTGATGGAGATATCACTGAGGATGATATGCGTGAGATGTTTATTAATCTATATTATAGATGGAAAAAGATCATATTGTTTTATCTACACTCAAGGCATACAGACGTACATTGCTAACATCCTTGGTATAGATTGAGGAGAAGTTGAAGTGAAACATTGTGTGACCAAGGCGGAACTTGCTCGAATTCAAAATTTTGTAAACATGTAAATAAAAAAACAAAGGACTTGGACATCATCTTAGCTGGTCAACAAATTATACCACAAAATACTTGGACATCGTCTTAGCTGTTCAGCTAACTAGACCACAAAATTAGGACTAGACTATAACTAAAAGGACTAGACTTCGACGCTGCTTGAATTATTAAAAACAAAGCTACAAGAGAGATTCTTAGAAATTCTTGGATGATAGAATTGAGAGAATGCATGATCTTGTTATAGTTTGGCAAGGGCCTTGCGCATTTAATGCTCGTCATTTACTCTTTTAAAGGCTTGGTCTTCCATGTCTTTAAAGCCCCTTTTAATGTCCTAGTCAAGGCCGGTTGTTGGGTCTTTAATGAGCGGTTCTTCTCGATCTTGACCAGATTCCCTTTCATGTGTGGATGCATATATTGGGCTTATTAGATAAGTAACGCACTTGGGTCTCTCTTAAGCCAACGATCAGGTCGACTGCTATATTCTATTCTTTGGGCGGCTGAGCCACTTGTTGTGCCTTGGATGTAGCCTACTTGGCAGCCTTGAGTGAGTCCGGTAGGGCCTCCTTGATGGACTTCGAGCTAATGTAGTCATCTTCCATAAGTTTTGGCTGTCCTTGAGTGGCCTTGCGAAGTCTTTGTGCTGATAGGATCTTAATGTGTTGGGTTCGATTAACTTGACTATTCTGATTGTTCGAGATGTCTTTCATAAAAGGCTGATCAGTGGGTAGGGGTGCCGAGAACTCATTAGCTAGTTTATTTTACCACCTTTCATTCTCTTTCTGACCAATATGTAACACCACGATTTGTTCCAAATAGGTTGAAAATTGTGTGCGTGTTGGTTTATATAAAACCTCAATTTATCCTACATCAAGTGTGTGCATGCTGGCTAGATAAGCTATGCTAACAGCTCACATGTCACTTGAGTTTCATGGTTTTTCGAGGTCAATGTCCTATATTGTGATGATCTAAGGGAGTTTTGAGGCATATGAATTTGGACAACAAGACTTATAATGGCACGAACCGAGTGCTTCGATTGGGTCGATACAATTTGACCAAGAGGCAAGTGGTTTAACTTGGATAGTGCGGATGAAACTTTGGTTGTGTAGTGGGCATGGCCGGAATTAGGGAGGCTGGGGGCCAAGTACCTGCTTGTTTTAGAAATAATTCTTATACATGAAACTAAAGACTAAGATAACAAGTAGGGGTGGGCAAAAATCGCCAATTTTTTAGGAAACCGCCCGTATAAAATCACAAAAACGGGTTTGGGAACCGCACCATATTTTAATAACAAGTTTTTTTTTATAAACCATACCGTACTACATATAACGGTGCGGATGTATATTTTTCAAACCACGCCGCATTTATAATCTAATATTTATATATATATAATATTTCAAAAGCCAACCTGACTAATTTAAAAGCCTATACGTTTTTCAGCCACTTTTCTAATTAAGGTCATATATATATCAATTACCAAAAATAACTACTAATACCCAAATTAAAAATCAGTGATAAGCGACTTCTCATTTTCCATCTTTTTCCACCTTCTGCGTCCAAATATTTCTTAAGATGGAGCTGGTATGAAATCAAAATTCATTCATTATTTGAGTTTGTGTTAGATTATTTATGCATTACACTGTACTCAATCTCCTTTTGTTGTTGATTTTGTTTGTATATTTTAATGTGTTTCTAGAGCTACGTAAGTTTGAAAGGCTATGTTCAGAAGAGGTATACTCAGAATTCAGTTTTGAAAAACGATTTTAAGTGAACACTTGAATCATTGCTTTATTTTAAATTGTTGATAACGTGGTTGCTTTGTAATCATTCCTTGACATTTAAAATATATGCTTGTTTATTAATAGGTTAATAATTCAACAAATCAAAGCATTGAGGATGAAACAAAAACAGCCACTCCAACTCCTTCAATGTCTATAACAATAGAGAATCAAAGCATGACAAGAAAAGCTGAACAAGTATGCAAAAGAAAGAATCAGTCGGAAGTTTGGCAGTATTTTACCAAGATGAAAAAATTCAGATGGAAGTGAGATGTTGAAGCCAAGATCAAAGTGTAATTATTGTGGACAAAGTGATGCAGCTAGCGTGTAGGCAAATAGGGAAAACCCTAATTTTTTTCAATATCAATTCACTAACTAACGAAATAGAATGACAGAGTTTAAATAGGGCACGACAGACCGAAACCCTAGCTTCTGGAACGATTATTCATGAAAACATTAAAAAATAGAAATAAAATAGCAAAACTCGTGAGTTGTGAAGATCTCGTCGTTCCGCTCAGAATAAGGTATTATGGACCCAAATCGGACACCGAGAACTCGATTCCTGCTAACGTGCACCTTTGCTGAAATTCTGCTTCGGGTGATCTCGTTTCTCCCCAAAACTCAACGTTGTTCCATCCACATCACAAACTTACGCATGTGATCGAAAAAATGGAACTTCAACAATGCGCACTCACATGTTGTACTAGTGTAAGAAGTGTCCCCTCAAAGAAACAAAAACTTCTATGATTGACACAATAGCCGAAGGGGGTAATCTTAGACCTAAGGCCTACAATTATGAGAGTGCTAAACTTGGGATGGTCAAGATGATTATTAAAGATGAGCTGCCCTTTTTGTTTGTTGATGGTGAAGGATTTCAAGAGTATACTTCTACTTTACAACCTCAGTTTAATATTCCTAGCCATCGAAAAATAACAAAGGACATCTGAGATTTATTTTTATGCGAGAAGGGGAAGTTCAAGAGTTATTTAGCTAGTGAAAACATAAGACTTTAACTCACTACTGATACATGGACTTCATTGCAAAACATAAACTATCTAGTATTGACGGATCATTTCATTGATGAGACATGGATGTTACAAAAGCGAATTCTGAATTTTTGTATCATTCCCGGTCATAAGGGAAAGATTATAGGTACTTTGGTTGAGAGATGTTTGTATGACTGGGGTATTGAAAAAGTTTACTATTGTTATTGATAATTCATCAAGTAATCAAGTTGCACTTGATCATATCAGGGAAAGGATGCAAGTTGGGGATGTTTAGTATTGGGAGGTACTTTCTTGCATGTGAGCTATTGCGTCATGTGTTAAATTTGATTGTCAGAGATGGAATGATGGAATTAGATGACATCATAGAGGCTATAAGAAATGATGTAAAGTACATTAGGTCATCACCTTCTAGGTTGGAAAATTTTAGAACAGCTGCTCAACTGGCGAAGGTTGAATATAAGGGTGGTGTTGTTCCGATAGATGTTTGCACACGGTGGAACTATGAATATTTTATGTTGGACACTGCAGTGAAATATAACAAACCATTCTCAAAATTAGAAGATGATGATCCACTTTATGATGCATATTTTCAAGATTACATTGGTGGAAAAAAGAGAGTTGGTCCTCCAAATAAACAGGATTGGAGAAAGGCAGTAAACTTGGTTAGATTTTTAAAATCTTTTATGAAGCAACTCTTTGATTCAGTGTTACTAAAGTGGCAACTGCAAATCAACCTATACAATGGGTATGCACTATTATTGATGAGCTTGAGAATTGTATAAGTAGTGAAGATCCAAGGATGGTTGAGTGGGGATTGCAAAGTTTGATAAAAATATCGGAATGAAAACATTAATGTGGCTCTTGCTTTTGTCATATTGTTGGATCCTCAATGCAAGGTATTGTATTTAGATTTTTTCTTTCCAAAATTATATGAAAATAGATTGAGAAATTTTACAGATGAAGAGGAGAAAAGCAAACACAAAGTATGGGTAAAAGCGAGATTGGATGATGAAGTGATAAGTAAGTACCGGAAATTATATTCTGAGTCCGCGGCCGTGGAAGGTGAGGCTTCTTTCCAAGGTTCAAAAGATATAAGTGAAGAATCTTCTTTATTTGACAAAGAGGAAAAGATTTCATACACTACATTGATGAGTCAATTTATGAAGTTAAGAAAGCAAAAAGATGTTGTGGAGATTCAAGATGAAGTAGATAATTACTTCAACGAGCCATTGGAAGAGCTTACAAATAAAAAATTAGTTTGTTGGGTTGGTGGAAGGAGAGTGCATGTAGATTTCCTATTCTTTCTCAAGTTGTCAAAGATATATATGTGATTCCAGCCTCGACAGTTGCTTCAAAATTTACCTTTAGCCTTGGATCAAGGGTTGTGGATCCTTTCAGAGCTTCTTTAATTCCAAAGATGGTTGAGGGGTTGGTGTGTCTCAACGATTGGCTAAGGGGTGGATCACTTTCCATGTACAAGGAGCCTACTAAAACTGAACTAGAACTATATGGTGAACTGGAAAAGTTGGAAGCATGTGCATGATTGATTCATTTAAAAAAATATTAATTATAAACTCATTGAATATTATAAGTTACTAATAGTCTAATTATTCATTTTCAGATGATTGCAATTGACAAGGAGTGAAGAAGAATTATCTATGTACTTCTATTTTTGCATTTAAACAATTATTGTTTTTTTATCGAAGCTAATTTTATTTTAATTTTATTTTAGGTATATTATATATTTTTTGTTATTATCATAAAGTAGTTTAAAATCAAACCGCACCATACCGCACCAAAAAATGTGGTGCACCAGAATGGTGCGCCATATAGTTGATCCGGTTCATGATTTTAAAAATACACAAATCATATTATGTGGTGTGGGTTTACTCATAAATCGTATCAAACCGCCCTGCGCCCACCCCTAATAACAAGTAGTGTAGTGGATAAGTTTAGAAGGTTTGGGTAAAGTTAAGGAATCGAACCCCCTCTGTGCCATCTTACTTGATTCTAGTTGTTTTTATTCACCCTCTTTTTTCATTTCATTTCATTTGATTTTTATTTCTTTTCTTCACTATTTACATAAATCGTACCATACATTTTTTGTCTAATCTAAATTATAGTATCAAATTTATTATAACTTAATTGTACAATATATTATTTATTTTAATTTGAAATTAAACATACACTTATTTTCAAATATATATTTTTATTATACATTTTAAATTTTAGCCTCCAAGTTCGACAACTGGATCCGCCACTGATATTGGGTATGCGGGTTCTTAGGTTTAGGGATTTTCATATTTTGTGGGTAACAATGTCAGAGTCCGATTCCCTTGCGGCCCCTTGCATGTGTGCAGATTGAGATTCTTGTATTTGCACTTTTGTTTTGCACTATATGCACATTCCATTTGTATTTGTGCATTTAGCTAAACGATAAAAATGTGACAAAAAATAAAGTGCAGATCTGCAACCGTTGGATCAAATTGATCCAACGGTTGCATAAGGGGGTCGCACGGATCGCAAGGATTAAGGGGGGTCGCAATTGAACCCCATTCAACAATGTCATGTCAACATAATGTGTACGCCTTGTCAGCAGAACTTATCCAATCAGCTTACACGTCAGGGCCTCGTCACCATCTAGTATGCAGAAGTTATCCATGTTTAGTTATTTTCAATTCGTAAAAATAACTAAACACCGATAATGAGATTTCATTGAGATCCAGATTCATATGGACAAGTCCTTATATAGGATGAATAAAAGGAACAAAAGTTACAAATAGGACAAACAAAGCACAAAAACATCTAAATGTGACACTAGTTGATCAAATGTGTAATACATTCTGTGCGCATCTGATACACGATAGCCGAGTGACCTGATAGATATCGTGACAGTGTGCTTCAAAATATGGTGAGAGTGACAACTCGATATTGAACTGTACAAAATACATTCACAAACTGACCAGTTAATTGGCCATATTGAATAGGCCAAGGACACTGAAAGCTATGGATCATGGAAGCCCATTATTTCCTACCATTAGCAATCAAATTTCAAGCTTTTACTTCTCATATCTTTTCTAGCTTTCGTTTTTTACTTTGATGGCTTTGGGTGACTTTTGATGGGTTTCTTTACTCTTTGTATATCCTTTAAATCAAATAAGAGAGCATTGGGTTTGCTTTGGTAGAAGGTTCTTGTTTGATCAACCAAACTAAGGAAATTAAGGGTGAGAGTGGGTTGATTACCAAGTTTGATTTCATGTGCCACTTTTGAATCATAAGATCAAAGGAATTAGAAACATGAAATGAAACCCACAAATATGTTAACAATGTTTTGGACACATATGTCTTAATCCAAGTCTTACTTATAATTGCAACAAAAAGGTTGGATTAGTTGGAACAGATGTTTTACCAACTAAAGCATTTAGAGAGATAGTATGTCTTGAATTGACAATAAAATCCCAACTTTTCACGACATTAGTATCTAAGCTTTTGGTAATTACAGACAATTAAAGTTTAAAAGTAGGTAGTAGATTGTGATGCTGATTTAATGTCTGAGGATGACGGTTACACATTTGTATGAAATGGGACACGATCACAATCGTTTAATAATAATTCTTTGGACTTTAAAAAATATATAGAATCCAATTCTTTCATGTATATGCAAATCCAATCGCCTAACTAATTTAAAAAAAATTAATTTCAACAGCTCGATTGACTGTTAGCAAAATTCAAAAAGATACGTTACCCATCTTTCCGTGTTATTATTAAATAAAGATAGAATCATGAAGAACGATAAATATTTGTAAGATGAGAAGAAATGTTCTCAACCGTTGATTTGATTAATCTGATGGTTGAGATTAAAGTTGGTTTTTAATTAGTTATGCGGTTGAATTTGCAAAAAACACGGACGGTTAGATTTATCGGTTATTTTTTTATTAAATTCCGTCTGTTGAATTAGAAATAATCAACCATTGAGATCATGTCTCACCGTACGTTCTATATAAATATAAATCTGATTTTTAGTTTTATGGATTAACTTTCTTATTTGGGACAAAAAGTTAAGGGTAGTGTTTGACAATTACTTGTCCACCATGCATTCATGTGTTGTTTATTTTCATCAGTAAGTCAACCATAGTGTGTCATATGATTGCTAGGGGAACCCTATGATCCATGTTTCTTCGTTCTTACTTATAATATTTTATAAAATTAAATACGTGTAAATATCAAACGATTTTATTCTTTATACCTTGCCTGATATATGAAGTCAGATTAAATATAAATATGTGAATATGTGATGACTTCATTTGTTTAATTCGACAGCACTTGTCGATAATGTGCCTTGTAAGATACTTCCATGGAGTATCATCCAATCACTAATTCACCACAAAAGTAGCAACAGGCTCGCTTTTCCTGACAATTTTCAGAAATATGAGATTATTTAATTATTCCAGCTAGATTATCTTAACAGTTATTTTAGCTTAAACAATCTCATTGCTGTAACTTGAAGTCAATGGTGTTGGATGTACGATTTCAAACGTCGGCAGGAATAGCTGTTACAATGTTTAATTATTTAAATAAAAACAATGATAACAAGCCTCAAAGGTTAACGATTTAACTTTCTTCAATGTGGAATTAAACTTAAAGTTTGGACGACTTAAAATACGTTTTTAAAAAAGATTTAGTAGTCTTAGTAGTTTAATTGTAAATATATGTCATTTTGATTTATTTTTTTGAGTGCTAGACGCAACCGAACGTCCGACTCCGAGAGATGTAAATACCTTTGGGGCGTAGGCTTACATAGAAATAAGGGCAGGAGGAATTTTGCAATGATAAAAGTTAACATACCCTTGGATATTAGGAAACCCTATATGCATGGAGGGGTATTTTGGTCTTTTGTTAGTAGTTAACACTGATGACCGGTGCTTTTGGTATACTCCAATTTTTAAATGCACAATTGTCAATTTATAGTTTGTTACCTCTAAATCCTACCTAGATATTTACTCTTTTTGGTGAGGAAACAGCTGACATTCATCCTTTACATATATTTTAAGAGATTGTATCATGTTGATTCATCTATTTTGGTGACTCATGAACTCTTTTTTGCATTTGTTGATTGTATTTTTTCAATGCACCAGATTGTGTTAACACGTTAATGAGACAAGTGAGTTGCACATGTTTTGCACTTGACAAGTGCAATGACGTAATGCAATCTGGTGCATTGAAAAATGCAATCAACGGATGCAATAGGGGTTTCATGAGTTCACCAAACTAGATAGATCCACATGATACATTATCTATATTTTGATGCTAGTTGATGATCTAATTTAAGCCTAATCAAAGACCTAATACTAGAAATAATGATTATGCATAAGGGTTAAGTTCAAGAGGGACGTTTTGATCAATGATTTTGATTATCCGACAATTGAGATTAAAGTTAATTTTTAATAAATTTGGTGCTTGGATTTACCAAAATCCTAATGATTGAGTTCGATGGAATATTTAGAAATTAAATCTCATCTGTTGGATTATCTGAACCCGACAAAATGGGTTCCGCAGAAAGAGATGAAAGAAGATAGGAAAAAAAGAAGAGGAAACCTTTTTCAATAAAGGAATCAGTATCTAATGAATTCAAGAGTTGTATTGAAAGAATGAAACGACATTAAGCTAAGATACTAATCGAGAAAAGGAGGGGGGATATGGCGAAATTGGTAGACGCTACACACTTAATTGTATTGAGCCTTGGAATGGAAACCTACTAAGTGAAAACTTCCAAATTCAGAGAAACCCTGGAATTAAAAATGGGCAACTCTGAGCCAAATCTTCTTTTTCGAAACGAAACCCAGATACATGGGTTTGAGCCCTCAAAATGATCTTAGCTCACTCACCTTGGTAGGTGCTTGCCACTCCTCGATGGCTCTGATGCCCTAGGAATAGGATCCCCGTCTGTCCAAAGGAGCATTTTTCTTTCTTTACATAGAGGTGATTCTTCCTTAATACCTTAAAAACGGTCCGGAGGTAGCTAACATGGTCGTTTAACGGATAGCTATAGCCCACGATCAAAGTATACGACCTGTCGTCTAAGTACGGATGGAATAGCTCATTGTGGAGGATGCAGAACGAACGTGGCAGGGGCATTGGTGATAAGCTTGCTTCTTCACAAGCTTATCCCCCGCAAAAAACCCTATAGCGCTAGCGCTTCGCGTTCTTTCTATTCCATACCATTCCGGGATAGGCGGCTAATATAATAAGTGAAGTAGTCGTTGTCTGACCAATCGGCTCGGACACCAGACCGCTCGTGCCCGCCCATTCTGTCTCGCCCTAAATGGAACGGCTCTCTGAGTTACGCTGCGCTCTGATCCGAGTCCCCACGTCCGCTTTTCCCCACCCGCAACCCAAGAAGTTGGCTTTGCCAACACAACATTAGGGCCATCCTCCTCATTCTATCTCATTCTATGCTGATCCCAGCCTGGGCTAATCGGCGATCGAGATTGTTTCTCACAGTCCTAAATTTATATACACATCCTTAAACTTTACTATTATATGTAATAATATTAATATAGATATTACATATTGCATTGTTTAAATGAATCGCTTCTTTAAATAACAATTAGTTTGTTCCCTTCATTTTATATATAAAATAGATCCTTTAAGAATAGAAAATCTTTTGCCCTCGAAACACAAAGAATAGTCGAACAGATCAAACATTACTTTGTTTTTCGTTTGGGAGTTTGATCAAAAACATGACTATTTAATTTTGATGGCTTTAAATATGTCTAGCTAGATTACCCAATTGGGCACATCTTGTAAAGAATATTTTGACACCTTGTTTCAATCATGGATTCTTCTGGGTCTATTTGTATGGATCTAAATTATTATGTTTTAGAGACATTTTCATATAAATAATAAAGTATTGATTAATTTGTATGGGGAACGAAAGAAGGAATAGTTAGCGCAAAACTTGTATATAAAGTTTTATATAATCAACCAGGTTAACGAAAATTCACTCGTAAATAATCGTCGGAATCCACCAATATTGTTGGGATGATCTGAAATTTAGATGTTTATGTAGGAATGTATCATGTGGATTCATTTATTTTGGTAGACTCATGAACCCTCTCTTGCACCCGTTGATTGAATTTTTTCAACACATCAGATTGCACTACGTCATTGCACTTGTCACGTGCATTTCACGTTCAAAACATGTGCAAGTCACATATCTCATCAATGTGTTGGCACAATCTGTTGCATTGAAAAAATGCAATCAACGGATGCAAGAGGGGGTTCATGAGTCTCCAAAATAGATGGATCCACATGATACAATCTTGTTTATGTATACTAAAAGATAATATAAAGATTTCTTATTCTACAGATGTGGAACATTCCCAGTAGCTTAAAAAATGCCTAAACAAATATGCAAAAATTCCTATATAAATGAATTGTGATTTCAGATAATCGACAATTTCACCCCTGCATCATATAAATACAGTAGATCCTTTGAGAATAGAATAACTCTAATGCTCCGTTTGGTTGCATGGAAAAATAAGTGGAAAAAAAATTTGACAGAAAATTTAAAGAAAAATATTTGTGTGTGTTTGGTTAAATTATGAAAAATGAAAAATAACAAAGGAAACAATATAAACTTTTCCTCTCAAATTACTTTCTTTTAAATTTTCCCTTAAATTTTCTTTCTACTACTTTTTCCCGCATCCAAATCGAGAGTAAATTTCCCTTGAAAACTTCAATGGATAGTCGAAAAAAGATCATATATTATTAGTTTTTCACTTATAAATTCTGATCAAAAAACCGAATTTTCGCCAATCTTATTTTAGCTAGATGTGGTCCATATTTTCCTAAAATTTCACAGCTAAAACTTGATGTATGTGCCCTAAACAATCCACTTTTTTATGACATAAACAATGCAATTTTTTGATACAACTTTTTTATGACAACTTGAGTCAATAATGTATGTGGCATGTGGTCAATAAAATGCACAATTCTTGGTACAAATGGGACAATTCTTTGTACTCTCACATTTCACAATAATTTAATAAATCAGATAAAAACAATAAAAGCCAGAAAAAGGAATAAGAATAATACTAACTGTAGCTGTACAACTGCATAAAAATAAAAAAATACTAAAAAAGTAAAAAACGCTGGAAACGGTGCAAGTTAGCATAAAACAGCTGAACACCAAAAAGTCCAATCTCTGTTCCTCTCTCTCACTACACCCCCAAATTCACTTCTCGATCTCGCCGGACTATTTTCCGGCATGCGCCGGTGACAAATCTCCAATCGCGATGAATAAAACCAATAAAAAAAACGACGTCGTTTGCTCCACCTTCAAAACCCTAGTCAAAAGCGCTGAGAAGAAATTCGCTACTGTTCGCGACGCGCCGGCGTACGGTCATGGCTCGTCGAATAGTCTCATCTTTCAGAAGGTATTCAAATCGCATATGAAGGTATGGAAGTTTCAGCAGGAGAATAGGGCGAGGCTTGTTGAAGCGGGACTTCAAAGGTGGGAGATTGGAGAGATCGCTAGTCGGATCGGACAGCTTTACTTTGGGCAGTATATGAGGACTAGCGAGATGAGGTTTTTGTTTGAAGCGTATATTTTCTATGAAGCGATTTTTAGCAGAGGGTATTTTAAGGGAGGTGTTAAGAAGGGTTTGGATGTGTGGTATAAGGAGTTGAGATTCTATGCGAGGTTTTTGATGGTGGCTTTAATTTTGAGTCGGGCTGATATGGTGGCTGAGTTGATGGAGGCTTTCAAGACTGCGCTTGATGAATGTAAATCCGCATTTAAGGTACTGCTGCTCATTTAGTTTCTGTATAGGATGGAAAATGTGATTAGATAGGGATTATGTAGTTTTCGCTAGGCTCTTTGGATGCTGTTGATGTTTTTTCAGTGGCATTTTATGGTTGACTTTTGTATGCTGAAGCAGATGTGTGTGCGTGACCTTGGAGATGATTTTTTCTCAGCTTTGTGTTATACTTAATTTGGCGGATTTTACAGATTGTCTTGATGTTAGTTTGAGATATTTTTATTATATGAATGGATTGGGGTGTGATTCTCGGATGAAATCTGTACAGAATGAATTCAAATAGGATTCTTGTGTTTTGAAAAACAGATGTCGTTTGAAAGTTGTGTGGCAGTTAATTTTTGATATGTTTACTTGGGAGAATTTTGTTGAGGTGTCCATGGCTCATGTACTGAGAATTTGGTGGATTGATAATGGTTGCACTATCTAGATGTGGCCTACGGGCCTCTCGACTAGAAGACAATATTGATGCCAGTAGGGACATTTCATTGAAGTTCAGTGTCCTGTTAGATGAGTGAGTGAAGAACGTTTTGCATGAATGTGTTATGATAATACTTGACTCCACTTCAAGGCATCTAAATAGTACAAGCTTGCACAACCTCAGTTAACAACTAAACTCCATTGCGAGCCATCTATTTCTGTTTTATGGTACAATCTTATACTAAGGGTTAGATATGATTCTCATTCAGCTGTGCCTTATGTTTTGCTGCCTGGTTTCTTTATAATGCATCACGAATTTGGTTGTGTATTTCTGTCTCTCCTTGGTGCTTCCTGAGAATTTTTACAATTTCCTCCAGGAAACTAATTTCAGAGAATGGAAGCTGGTATATCATGAAATTAGTCGCTTTACAAATGTTGATACAGTCAGCTTAAATGTTCGGCCATTACGGTATTCTTCGTTGATAGACACTCATCCTGATTCGGATCAATCTGTAGCCAGATTCCACGCTAAAAGGATTCTTAACTTTCAAAATGCATTGCTAACAAGTTATCACCGGAAAGAGGTAATTGTATTTGTTTGTTGCTTCTAATTTTGTGACCTTGAAATTCACGATGTATCTTATCTGATTATTATGTACTGAGATACAGGTCAAATTTTCAGAGCTTACGTTGGATACTTTTAGGATGCTTCAATGTTTAGAATGGGAACCAAGCGAGTCATTTCACCAAAACCGGCCTCTTAAGCCATATGAAAATGGCTCAAAGAACGACTACTCAGTTACCTCCGGATTTATTGAAATGAATCTTGCAATTGACACAACCAATTCATCACTCCCTCCAAACCCTAAGAAGGCGGTACTTTATCGGCCTTCTGTTACACAATTATTAGCGGTTAGTACGTTAAGCTCCCTAATATTTGTCTTTATTTTGCTTAATATGCAATTTCTTCACCATGGGCCTTCGCTGGAAGGATGTTGAGAGCTGTTATCGTTTTAGTACATGTGTTGTTGTCATATATGCTTGTATTTGTCGGAAAGTGATCATATCTTAGCTTTTTTTGCATCCACAGACCATGGCAACAATTTGCGAGGAGCTGCCTCCTGACAATATAATGCTGATATATCTATCTGCATCAGGTTAGAATTTGTTAAATAGTTTCGCACTACAGTCGGGTATGGATGCTAATGGAAGGCTCATTTTACAGGGAAAGATAACCAGAGTAACATAAATCAAACAGATAGTTCTGGTGGATCCAAAGTGTCTTCAAAAAAGGCTTCTTCAGAGTCTTCCCATGAAGAATGTACCTCTATACCTGAAGCTTGCCTTGGTGAGAAGAGCAATTCATTATATCAGGATGGAAGCTGTCTTTGGATAGGCCCCAAGGGAAATGGAAGTGAGTGAAAGTGAAATCATGCATAAACTTTTTATAATTCATTTTGAAAAAAATACCATCAATCAGTCATTGCAGATAAGTATACTAATTCTAGCATACCCGTGTCATCTTTCACAGATGACAACAAACTTTACCCTGGTGATGTAATTCCATTCACCAGAAAACCTCTTTTCATTATAATTGATAGCGACAACAGTCACGCTTTCAAGGCAGGTTTGTCAGAACTTATTCTTTAGTGTTTCACTTTTATATCTAGAATTAGCACTCTGTCAAAACATTGATCTTGCCCATAATACCCAAATGACAAAAACATTAATATGAATTAAGTAAAAGTGATGGATTGCTGATATGTTGTTTAGTAGTATTGCTAATGACTTCTGCCTTGAATGAAATACAATATGCCTATACTGCCTTGTTTTATATGACATTGGGAAATTTGATATATATTTTGCATTTCCTTTTCCCACGGTTGTTTACAATATTTTCTGGTTCCAAATTCAGGTACTACATGGTGCAGAGAAGGGAGAAACGGCTGCACTTCTCCTTTCTCCATTAAGATCCATGTTGAAAAATTCATCAAGTAGTGATACAACGAATGGGAGTCAATTCACTTTTTTCTTAACCGCTCCTGTACTAGCATTTTACCAGTTAGTCGGTCTCTCATTGTCAGATCTTGATATGGTAGGCTAGCTGAGCACCCTATTTTTTCATCAAGAACTGTACCTGCTGTTTAACTGTTTATTCTTATTCTTTTCAGGATGTGTATACCGAGGCAGAGAATATCCTCTCAGCAGCATTCTCGCATTGGGAAGTGCTGCTCTGCACCTCAACTGATCTGGATCTTGTATGGGCTCAAATCTTATCTGATCCCTTTATTCGCCGGCTCCTCCTGAGGTATGATTCTTTGATGAAACATTTGATTCTGGAAAGTAATTTTTGGAAGTGTTTCTATGTTGTATGTTCAGATTGTCTACAACCACAGCTCCAAACATTTTTCGTATTTAATATTGTGTTTACTCCGTACCCGAAGCTAAAAATTTATGGTTTTTTACTCCTTACAGATTCATTTTTTGCCGATCAGTGCTTTCACTATCATGCCCTCCCCAAGATGCTGAGAATTATTTACCCTTATGTCTGCCACCTCTTCTAAAGTCAGTATCACCAAACGCAGCTGCTGTGCAATCCAGAGTACTTGAGCTAGCGAAACATCTAAAAGTCTCTCATTTATTCAATGGCAGCACGTAACAAGCTGGATGATCTCTGCAGTATCTCCCAGTTTTACAGGGCAAAGGCACATGGCAGCAGAACATGTCAACTGAGAGAAGCCTTTGCCATGGACCTTGAAGCTAGCTGCCCCTCTTACATGGGTCTGAAATTAAACAGCCTTATGTGTAGAAGTTATAGTCTCTGCCATTTGATCCGTTTGTTTATATATTGTGCACTGCACGTATCACGTATGTACAATAAATTTACAATTTAATGTGATGATAGATATGTTTGTCTTTCATTTCATTCTTCAACCTACAAAAGTTGGAAATCCAAATTAATGGTATTAACGCTGACTTCAATTCGTTAAGTT